>JAREIS010000472.1:150000-253835 GCA_030060385.1 Muscicapa striata striata | reverse complement strand
GCTGTTAGGCCATGATGGTCCCTTGTTCTTCCCTCTTTCTGTCCCTGTGCAGGGATGGAGCATTGCTGTGCTTGCAGGAAGATCTTTGTGAAAACTTCCAGCATTCCAGGCTCCTCTTCCCTCTGTGCATGCTTGCTGAGAAATCCCTCAGAGCTGGATTCAGAGCATAGTCAAGTTTCCTCTTCTAAAGCCAGGGTCCTTGTCCCCTTCAATGTGATCAGCATGACCTTTAACTCTGCCTTATGTTCCAGTACAGGATGTGACCCAAAGTACGTATTCTATCACCATCTCTTGAAACCAGGTGGGGCAGTGATCCTTATCTCCCTGGGAGCTATCCTCTGCTAATGGGCCATCTGTTAAAAACCAGCTGTGGCAGTGCTCTTTATCTTTTCCACAACCCATCCTTCCTCCAGGAAGATCTCTTCTGTTCATGGGCCATTAAGTCCCACTGCACGACTGATAAAATTACATCACCCCACTGGCAGATGCTCCAGCTAGGGAGATGAGCCAAGCCCTTTGAAAGCTACCTGGATAAAAACTGAGATTTGGAACACCAAGGCAAAATTTTTCCACTGGATTCCAGAGGAAAACCAGCTCTTTCTACATCATGGCTGGACCTTGGGAGAAAAACTGCGCTCTTCTACAGAGCCAGTGATTCAACAGACCCACATCTGTCACTGCAGGGGGACTGCAGCCACCATTTAATTGCACTGCTACCAACACCCTGACTGACTGATGTGGTGTCACATTGTGTTCTAACTCTGTCAGTGTTTTGTTCTTTTCTATTACTGTATTTCTATTTTAATTTTCCTGGTAAAGAACTCTTCTTCCTATTCCCATATCTTTGCCTGAGAGCCCCTGAACTTCAAAACTATAAGAATTTGTAGGGAGGGAGTTCACATTTTCCATTTAGAGCAAGGCTCCTGCTTTCTTAGCAGACACCTGTCAATTTGTTTGAGAACAGAAAATTGAATGGCTCCTAATGCCAAATTTCTAAGAGGAAGGCACAGTTACTTCATCTCCTAAGCTCATATGTGCATGCAGGCTGTGCTTTGAACCTGTTTTACAATTCCCCTTCCCATGTGTAAAAGCAATTATGTCGTACAGGTTAAAAAGGGTCTTCAGTGAGGCTTGTCAAACTCGCCACCCTGGCTGCAGGCTTGATTGACTCTTCTGTACCACCTCCATGGCAGCTTGGGCTGAGGCAGCTTGGACTGAGGCAGGTCACTTCCTTAGATCACGTATTTAGTGCACACATTCTGAGGACATTTTGTCGGGCACATTTGTCTCACACAACCTCTCACATGACTTCTGTTTTGTCATCAGCATGACTAGCTCTTATAGATAGATGATGTGATGGTTTGTTCTCATGTTTAAGGGATTGTCTCGGTTTGAAAGACAGGTGTCTGCTAGGGAAGGAAGGCAGGAGCCTCCCTTGGATTGGAGAATATAAACCCCCTCCCACCCTCTGAATTGCTGTAATTCTGAAATTAAGGGGCTCTCAGGCAAAGATGTGAGGATAGAAATAGTAGTTCTTTAGTGGCACGTGTAACAAGGCAGACAAACAACAAGAGCAGCTGCGGAATCAATAACAAACAGAAGCAGGACCCGTGACAGCCGAGCCAGGGCAGGATGGAGGAGAGGCTTTGCTACGGCAGCCCTGGGGCAGTCAGTGCCGGTGCCTGCAGCACTCGGGAGCACCGGGCTGGAGGGCAGGAATGAGCAGGGATGCCGGGCTGGCGGAGCGGCACCAGGAGCTCTGCGGCAGCAGCTGGAGCTGGGGATGTCTCTCTTTTCCTTATTCAGTCCTTTGTTGCATTTGTTAAGGTTTAATAACCTTTCAAATTTTAAAACGTGAGTGGTGTTTCTCACACCAGCAAATTCACTTTCTCACCTCTAGCATAATTTTGGAAGTTACCACAACTGAATGCAAAATCACAGCTGCCTGAAGGTTTAGATTTCAGCCAAGAAGATATCCCTAACTGTAAGAATCGTATTCCAGGGTCTTTTCCATGCTAGCTTTACCTCTCTCAAACAATATATAATTGAGGATTTTCCAGCTGGATGTGACACTGTACTGAGGCTGCAAAGAAAAATTACAAAGCTAAATAAGTGTAGGTGAGGATCACTGTATTCAGACACCTTGTAAAATTGCATTATTACACTTAAAACAATTAGTACAGCCCAGAAAAAAAACTCTGTAGAACAGGAGAGAAACATGCTCCTGAGTCACTTGAGATTTTGCTGCAAAGGAAACTAAACCGGGATGCATTTTGAAGGCATAAACTTCCTCCCCGCTGCCCATTTCCAGGTTCCTTGTTTCCACTGTCATGTCAAGAACTGAGTTAAAGAGAAACCAATGTTACTGTAGAGGTGCTGATCTCTTCTCCCAGGGATCCAGTGACAGGACATGAAGCAGCAGTTCAAAGCTGAACTAAACTGAAACTAAATTCTTTGGAAGGATACACCCTGGCAGCAGCTCCTAGCTCTGCCCGTGGGTAGGTACAACCCTGGCTCACTGGGCACAGAAACAATGGACACTGGTAAGCTGATCAGGAGTTGTAGCCCTCTTTTTGGACTCTCTCTAATAGCTGTAAGTCAGTCTTCCCTGCATTGAGGGCGGGACCCGAAACTGCCTCCAGGGCTCAAGTGAGGCTTCTCCAGTGGAAACAGAGCAGCACAAACCCCTCCCTTACCTGGCTGGTGATGCTGTCCCTGATTCCCCCCTGGACAGGGATGTCCCTCCTGGCTGCCAGAGCACTGCTGACTCAGATCCAACTTGCCAGGGACCAGGTTCCCCCCTTTCCATGGTGCTGCTCTCCAGCCTCTCATTCCCCAGTCTCCCCACACATCCAGGGTTGCCCCATCCCAGGTGCAGAATCCAGCACTCTCCCTTGTTGCTGCACACAGCTGGTGATTGCCCAGTTCTCCAATTTGCTGTGGTCTCCCTGCCTTAGAGGAAGTCAACATCTCCTCCCCATGTAGTATCATTGTCAAGCTTAATGTACATTGAGGTGGGAGAGAGGGTAGGAGGATAGAGAAGGTTAGTTGGTGGCCCCCAAGTGAATTTATGAATCACCAGTGAGCCAAGAGCCATTACACTTCAGTATCAAAGGAAATTAACTGCCCCAAGAGCTTTCCTTATTCTGTCATTTCCCTTCCTTCCCCATGTATTGAACCTGGAGGAAGTTCACATCCCATGGTCTTACAGGAACTTTAGTGTGACTTTTAATGACATTTGCTGCAATGACCTTTATGTAGATAAAGAATTATCATAAGCAGCATACACTAAAAACCCTCTTTTCTGCTCTTAGTCTCACTTCAGAGTAGAGAAAACCCTTCAGAGTAGAGAGGATCCTTTAGTCACACTTAAATTACCACCAAACATGCTGCAAGCAGAGCAGTGTTCCATCTATACCTTTTGATTGAGGTTTCTTGCTTCTCAAGTGTGTAAGGTTTGGTATCTCTCATAAGAAATAAGGTCTAAAATTATTTTGGTTGGAGTTAGAACTGCTGTAAGTAAGGAAAAGTCTTTCACCATAAATTTTTTTTTACTTTACTCTCATTTAGTTCTTAAAACATTAGTCTTAAATGTACAGAGACTAAAAATCTGAAATATGTCAGTCTATAAACTGGGAAATAAGCATATTGAGAATGTGGAACTTTGGATATTTATGCAATATTGTCTCATATATATCAAAAGGTCACATACCTAGAAGTTTTAAATTTTCACATCATTCATTAAAGGGCTGCAGTTGGTGAATTTTTGGTGGGGAGACCCAAGCTGAATTCAGGATCTGCCTGGATATACAGTTTTCCTTTGACAAAGGTGACTCATTTTGTCATTCCAAAAATACATTTATATTAAAAAACTCCTCAGGAACAACTTTGAGCATCTAATAAATATCAAACAATTTAATCACTGATGTTATTTATGTCTCTACATTCTTTATGGCACATTTAGGACAAATTAAATTTTGCCATCTTTTGAACAGACACTTGAATGAAACATATCATCTCTTTGATATACAGTAGGTGAGATATGTGCAAAACCAGGAGCCAGAGGGTTTGTTAAGCCTGCTATTTTTCTGAACATTTTCTTACTCTTATTGCTGAGCTTCTAGCTGTAGTGGGCTTTTAATGCGTAAGTTGCAACCAACAGAAGTGTGAGGTTTCCAGTAAAAATAAATGGGTTGAGTTTCTCACAGAGACAGCAGCTTTTCAAATCTTCCTTTATCATCCATCCTTCTGGTGTTTTAAACTGACCAGGGGTGACATACCTGTACAGGATTTTCTTTTTATCCCCTCTTACATTTCAAGTCTTTTTTTTTTTTTTTTTTTTTTTCTGTCTCAGACCTGCCACTTACAATCCTTTTGTGTTTTCCTTGGTGCCTCAGAGCTTTAATGGTCGAGCACAGTAGCCGAACCTTTGGAAATTTCTTCTGTACCTCTGCAGAGACTGCTTCAGTGAGGGCCACAGTGCTGTCACCATGAGAAAAGTGAGAGACCCCTGTGGTTAAACTGTCTCTAGTGTATTTGTTTCTGTAAATGACAGCAGAATGGGTAAATGGATTGATTTCTTTCAACCACACAGTTGCCATACAGATGTACATGATCTTATTGGGGTCTTGGGGTGAAGATGTGCTAGGAAGTTGGCCAAATCTCTTATTTTGCTACTGGTTTGATGAAGGGCTTGATAGTTAGCAGCTTGAAAGAAATCAATTGTTGGCAAGCCTATTAATGTTAAATACTTAAACATCATAGAAGCATGCAATTTAAATACAATTAAACATTTATTAAATGTCAAATATCAATGAATGATTGATGGAGCTTTCACTAATTGTGTAGAAATCTTGGGGCTACTGTTATGATCACAGTGAATTAGAAAATCAACACAAATTAAATGTTCGAGGTAGTTGGGACATTTAAAAGGTAATTTTCCATATAGCTTCCTGTGAGTGAAATTAATTTAGGGCCTGCTCCTGCAAAAATGTAACGGGACTAAATGTAAAGGTATGTGCTCCTTGCAACAGTAAAGCTTTGCAAGTTACAGACATTCATCATCTTGAAGAGTAATGATGACTTTATCTGACTACTTCCCTTCAGTCATGGAATCCTAGTAAATTTCTAAGCTATGAGAAAGATTGATTGATTTTTTTTTCTCCTTAAGTGATACTAAGTTGCAATATTTATTTTGTTATTTTGGAGACAACTGCTTTGTCTAAGTCAAGCTGTTGATAATTTCACATGATTCCTTGTTCATTTATAATAATTCCTTCTTTTTTGTTTTAGAGGGATTTCTTCATAATGTCATATCTTTCAATCTTAATAGGTATCTATTACACATAACAGGTATAAAGGAATCTTTTGGTAATAGTATAAAAAAGTCTCCTTTTCTGTGTGTTTTCACTTTTCACCCTGCTAACACATAAAAGTTTTCTGAGAAGCCTAACAATACACATACGTGTGGCAGGTTACATAAGGGGAAGACAGTCTGTAACCTTAAAAGAGGTGACATTTTAATGTTCTTTGGATGAAGATTAAACTAATTGTAATTATCTAGCCTAATCCTTGATTTTCTCTGACAAGAGAAAGATGAAGGCTCTGTAAGGAGGTGGTATGTTTATAAAAAATAAGCACTTGAAAAAATAATTTTTTGCAACTACAAACTAGGATGTGAGAATTTTTCTGTTTCATTGCTAACTGGAGATTTCTACCATGTAGCAGCCCTGCTAGAGCTTTGAGACGAGCTATATAATTTTCCTGATGCGTTTTATCTGATGTGTGCTGAAAGTTGCCCACTAGATTTATCCCCATCTATGATGACATCTGCGCATGGAGGGCTTCACTGCTAATAAGGATTCCTTTGCCATCTTTGGTTGCAGTTCTGAATGAGAAGAGCTGCTTCATGCATCAGTTATGTACCATGCTTGGCAGTCCCTTGCACTGCTTTAAACAGTCAATAGATAGTAAATGAGTGAAAGACACACTAGTGAGCAACTAAAGCTTTTGCAATGTCCTATCAAAAGAGGAAGCTAATCACTCTCATTTCTAGAAGTGGACAGATCAAATGGGAACATCAGCTTCTGGATAAAATCTGATGACATGGATCTCTGCTTAGAAATCACTTCCTGTCCTGACTTTCTCTCAGCAAATTTAAGAACAGTTTCTAAATTTTTACCTCAATATTTGTTCTCTACACTGATCCAGCAAAGCGGAAAGATTTGGAGGATGAGGCTGTGTGTGGTAGGAGCGAGGGCATCTGAATTCTGCTCTTAGTGGCAGTGTTAGCCCTGCAGAGGTACCGATGGAAAACAATGGTAAATAAATTATCAAAGAATTTCTTCATCGTGTCTGCAAGCTGAGGACACAACTGATAAGAGTAATCACATTCAGCAGATTCACAGACAGAGTCATGCAGGTTGATATTGTGACTCCTGAAAACCTGCACAATAACACACATCAGTAGAGACAAGCCAAGGTTTCTGAGACTCATTTAAATGCTGAGCAGAGACCAACATTCTGCATGTAAGGACTACAAATAACTATAATCTTCACAGAAATAGTGAACACTGAGGCATTTGTCAGACAGGTAGCTATGTACATTCAGAGACACACAGGTCTGTCAGAAGGGGAAAGACAAGATTTTGACAGTTCTGGTGAGCATCCTGTATTGATTGCAGCTGATGTGTCTGGCCCCTAAGAATCATTTCATGTTTTGTCTGAGCAGCTTGACATACCTACAATATTGGAAATGAGAGTCTTTTTGTTCTTTTATTGTCATTTGAAAATTGGTCATACCTTTGGGATTCACAGCATGTGTTGTAAAGCAGCTGAAGTGTGAAGTCACAGAAGGAAAGTTGGTGAAGCAGACCACATTTTTCTGCCCACTCCAAAATGTTGTTGAGGGTTTTTGGAAGTGCATCCTGCTGGCAATGCAGTTGAGAGGAGGCTGAATGGTTTAAATGGCTGGTCTGGCTTCTTGCTGATGAATTGGCCAAAGAAGCCATAGGACTAGTAAGCTGGTAAGGTTTCACTCAAGCAGTTATTTAGAATGTTTCAGACTGGAAATTAATTAAATATCTTGTTCCTGCTTATATCTCTGTTCTGAAAAATAATGGTAAAAGATATTTTAGGTCAAAATTTTGAAAGGTAGCTCCTTGGTACTTAGAAACTTTCCTGCATTCACTTTTCTTGAGCAGTGATACTGGCAGGCCAATCCAGTTTGACTTTGCCCGCACAAAACCTATCACAGGCAAATGATACTACCATGAAAAGTGCTGCAGAAAGTGCAGTGTGCAATCTTACATCTCTTGAGAAAGTGAGACCTTTCAAATGTAATCCAGTGTGACACTTTGGTCAAGATAAGTGCATGTGCCTTGAGTTGTTGGGTTTTGTTTGTCTGTTTGTGCGTTTGTTTGTTTGTTTATTTGTTTGGGGGTTTTTGTTTTGTTTTGTGTGGAGGCTGATGGGCTGACGTGGAAAGGGTCTGCTGCTCTCCCCTGAAGGGAAGGCTCCTAAGCACCCACCTCCTTTATAGTGGTGTGTAAGGAAGGGGAAAATTCCTCCCATAATACCTCCCTGCTCTAGGTAAATTGTTTGTACTCTATTGGCCCTTCCCCTTTTGCTCCACCCCTGCACCCTCAGATGACTGGTCTGTTGCTGTACTCCACCCCTGAGCTTTCCTATATAAACCCTGCTCCCTCCACCCTGCTTGGAATTGCTTGTCCCTGGACCCTTGAAGGAGGAAGACTGATAAAGCTACTCCTTGGAACACCACAGGAGGCTCTCGTCCCTCTCTTCAGCGTCACTGAGAGTATCTGAAAGATCTAATCATTGCATCTGGGAGCAAGGACACTGCCTGTGCCACCAGGAAATCTTTCTAAAGACGCTTCTCTGGGAGGTCGTGGCACTCCACCAACACCCCAACATGACAGTTTTAGTTTGGGTGTTTTTGTGGTTTTATGCATTTCCAGTGGCAAAAAGCTTTTGCTACTAGCATAGCTTGGAAAACATTTAGACTTAAGTGAAGTTTGTCATGGAGCTGTACTCAGTATGTGAAGCACTCACAATAGTGTCTGCCTCCTTGTCATGGAGTGACTAAGGTTTGCCAATTTTAATATATTTAATTTCTCTTGGGGATTGAATTTAGGAGTAAAGACAAAGCAGGCTTTAAAGGGTATAAGAAGAAATTTATTAATAACACAAAACGATTCAGAATGAGATTTCCAGATTATTCCTTCCTCCCCCTTTCCTCATACCAGCAACATGCAGGAAAACACTTCAGTCAGTTATCTACTTGAATAATCATTGCAGTTCACTCTAGAGAGAAAAGTCCCTTCTTTTAGTTTAGGCTTAGAGGGTGTCCCACTCTCATAACTTGCATCCGCCCGGAAACTACAAATTATGATTTTTCCTCCTCCCATTCTTACAGTCCTTCCAGAGCTGTATATGGGTTGCTGAATCATATGGGGTGTCATTTTAAAGGCAGGCTGCTGAGAACACAAAAAGTCTCTTTATCTCATTCTTCACCAAATATCTCTGTCCAATATTCCAGTCCCAAAGACAGAGAACTCCATTTCTCAAAGCAAAAAAAGTCTTCATCTCAGGCACTTAACCTCCCCAAGTATATTCCACAGTTTAAAGGAATTTAAGTAAAGTCACAATCCCCTGAAGCCCACAAAAAAAAAGGTTTTAGGCTACTGATCAGTGGCGACTTTTCCATCTCTCTTTCCATGAGAACTCTTTGTCTTCACTCCGCTGACTTCTGCAATTTTTCTTGCTTTATTCTTTTCGTTCTGGGAAGCTCAGGAGATCTAGAGTCTCATCCAGGCACTAACAGTTAAACTTGTATCCAATCGGCAAGGAGCCAGGCTGAAGCCATGCTGAGAAAAACGTGGCCACCACGTGGAGATGAGATGGCTGGACTTCCTTCTGCCGCCGCGTGGGGCCGGGGCTGGGCCGAGCCGAGCCCGAGCTGAGCCGAGCCGAGCCGAGCCGAGCCGAGCCAGCCCGGCCGAACCGAGCCGAGCCCGGGCCGAGCCCGATCCTGCCGCGCAGGGCCGGGGCTGAGACGAGCTGGCCGTGCTGGGCCCCCGGGACCGGGCCTGCCAGGGCCGGGAGCCGGTCCACCCTGGGGCCTTCCCGGGGCCGGGCCTTCCTCCCTGCCGGGGCTCGGGCTGCGCTGAGGCCGGGCCAGGCCCCACGCTGGGGGCTCGGAGCCCTGCAGGCTCCTCTCCCATGCCCGACCAGAAGGCAAAAGATGCAACTAACCCTCTTTCCCTGTGATTTGTGAAAGCAAAACAGCCTTCTAATTGGTTTCCTGGGCTGTCAATCATCAATCCAGGTCTCTGATTGGCCCCTGCAGCCTCAGGGGAGGCTCCCAGAGAGGAGACTCTTCTCTGTTTCAAGCCATGTGCCTCCCAGAGGCTCCCTTGGGGGATGGGAGCCCCTCCCCCTCCCTGCTCTGTGTGGCCCCAGCACACTCCTTCACAAAAACAACAACAAAAAAAAGGAGATAAAATTATTTCAGGGATAAATGTGAAGAAATCCACAAAAAGCAATTGAAAAAACCCCAACATTTTTTTTTAACACATTAGGACTAGGAAATACACTAGATACGCTGTATAGCCAAGGGCAGATAAAATATAAGACAAAGATCAGGCCAGAGCAAAAATGTGAAATTAATATTTTACACTTGTGTTTCATCTTGAAAGACCTTTGTTTCTACACCAGAACCCTTTCTTTTGCAGATATACCATGGCATCTTATGTTTTCAAATTGTATTTTTATGAGAATCAGCATAGAATGAGTCACTAGAATGAGTAGCAAAAACCATGTGAATTTGTTGCGAGTTTAAGGGATCTCAAAACCCAAGCAGCTAATCTAGTAAGCAATAATATGTAGTTTCATGATTAAAGCTGCATTAGTGTCACAAAATTAGAAGATGATTAATGCAATGTTAGTTTTTAAGAGAGGTTCTAGGAGACATCATGGTAATGACAGACTAATTGTTCAAAAAATATTGCTAGCCATTCTTTTGTAAAAAATATATTATTCATATGAATGAATACTAGACACTAAGCAAGAGTTAAGCAGATTTTGCTCTGGAAAATATTTTGTAGCTCTTTGAAGAAGATTGCAAGCACGTACACAGGGGACTTGCAGCTGATATGCTCTGCTTGGATTTCTAGAAGTTATTTGACAAGATCCCTTCTCAAAAGGTCTTACAGCAATTCAGCTGTCATGGCAAAAGGGGGAAGGCCATCATATTTTTAAATAACTGGCTTAGAAGATGGAAAGCAGAGAGTTGAAGCAACTCTTCAGTATCCTCAGAGAGGGAAGGTTGGCAGTAGGGCCTCACAGTGTATGTGTTGGGCCAGCTTTGTCTGCAAATAACTAAGAAAAAGGGGTGAATGGGAAGGGGACAAAGTTTACTGATGACAGTATATGAATCAGTGAAGTAAATATAAAGGCTGAATTTGAGGACATATACAGGCAATGGGTAATCAGATGGCAAATTACATTTCCAAATTATAAACAGAGGATGGCAACGGTGTATAGAGAATTATTAGGGAAAAGTAGGTAGATCATTGTCACATGAGGTTATAAAGCTGTACAATTTTGCCTCAAAAACTCTCTACGGTATTTTTTCCCTCTTCTAAGGAGTGATAAGTACTAAATTAGAAGAACTATACAAAGGTTTTTTGGAAGACCAAATTGCTTCTGTGTGAGAAATAAGAATAAAGTAAGGATTTTTCTTTGGAAGAGGAAGGAAAAGGGTACCTAAGGATATTTTAAAATAAAGCCATTACATCGTAAGAGGAATGGTGGCAAACAGAGGTGCATTATGATTTCTTTTACTCACCTTTTTTACAAGAACCTGCGAAAACCAGGTGACTTTATCATGCACCAGATCTAAAACAGGAAGAGTGGATGTCCACAGTGTGCATAATTAATCTATGGAGATACATATGTGGGCTCCAGGCAAAACTGAACAAGTTTGTCAAAGATAAATTCAAAATTCCTTTTTAATGGAGGGACGCTCTTTTTATTCACAAATGACCTAACCAGCTTTTTAGAGTGTTTGGAGAACTAATTCAAGTTTGCTCTCTTTTGGAAATATTTTATGGCAGGATGTTTAACACATTCAGGAAAGTCATACTGGAGGAATTCTTCCCTTTATTCTTAGCCTTTCATTTAAAAACAGAGGAGCCAGTTGATGAAGCTTACTGTGGTAGTTAAGTAGTCTTTTGCATAAGTTAGTCTCTCAATAGAACAGTTGATCTTACAATGAAACTCTCTTGAAATTTGGGAAGGAAAATAGCACGAGACCTAGGTGAAGCTTTTAAATACCTTAATAGAGTCTGTCATGTAAACAGAAAAAAGAAAACATTCTTGGAAGCTTAGAAGCTTCCCAGCTGTCAGAAAGCCAGGAAAGGCAGCAGTAGCAGTGCAGTTTGCTTCCATGCTGTCCCTTCAATTTCCTTAAGGCATGGTGGTATGTAATCTGTAATTTATCTACCTAAAAATTATACATGAAACACATTAGACATCCACTGGGACTGCTGAGAAAAGAGTCATCATAGTTATTCATGCAAACAGTAGCTGTCAGACATGGTTGGATTACCTGTCAGAAGGGTCTGATGAATTACCATGTTGCATCTTACTCAGAGCTCTGCTTACCTGTGCATAAACACTGGGAGTGTTCTTTGTTGTGTATGAAATACGTATGAATGAAATCATATAAACACTTGCTAAAACATTCTTAATATTGTTGTAAATTTTAAATAACTTCCTGTTTGTTCACATGCAAAATTAGCTTCTTAATGGACACTGGGTTTTGGATTATTGCACTACCACGTGGAAATTTATAGTGAGGTCTGACTGGAAAACAGTCTATAATTCCTCTTCACTTTTTTTGAAAGAAAAACTACCAGATATTTACACATTATTTGCATAAATATTTGCATATTTTCCTCAAAACAAGAGAAAAGAAATTTCCATATTATTTTAATTAAAATGCTAGAAATATTAAAATGAGAGTGGGCTGAGTGGCATTTTTGTCTCTAAAAACTTTCAGTGCTGTGTTTTTTAACATCACTTCTTACTGCTTATTTCCTGTGAACAAGCATTGATTCAGTCAGTGCCAACTCTTCTGTAACAAGAATTCATAGTGCAGAAAAATGTGAACCAGATAGGAAGGACAGTTTTTCTATAATTAGCCTATCAAATTATCTCTCTGTCTATCTGTCCATCTGCCTGTCTGTTTGTCTCTCTATCTATCCATCTATGTTTGTACATGTGCACACGAGCCTCTGATTTCAAAAAAATTAAAGGGAAATGTTTTTTCCTAATTCTAAATATCAGAAATAAATTTTAGAGCTTATGGGTACCAAAGGACCATTTTACAGGAACATAATGGATCCTGCAACATAATTAAGCTGCCCACAATTGTTTTATAGAAGTGACAGTTATATATATATACATATATATACATATATGTACATATATGTACATATATGTACATACATATATATATATGTACACAATATACACATATATACTTTTTTTTTTTTTTTTAATTGAAGGCTTACTTATTGTCAGACCTCTTTGTTCATCCAGGTTCCTAATCTGAATATACAGACATTTGGCCACAGGCCAGAAATATTCCTCTGCCAAACTCATGGATTTAATACTTTTGCATGAAGCTTTGCTGTACAAGAGAAAGACATTTGCCTTAAGATTATTCATGTTACTCATAAACTCTCGTCTCTTGAATGGTTAAGGTTGACTCTGTGGTATGTCTGCCTAGGGAGAATAGAAAAAGAGAAATATTATTTGAAGAGATATGTTCATTCCTTTTTAAAGGGATGGAGACTCTTGTGACTTTTGAGTACTTTTGTTGAAGCTCAGATGAGGCGGTCTGTCTGTGCTTGTCATCTTATGCAACATCTTATTCCCTGAATGTCAGACTGTCTCTGGAGAATGGCATCTCAAAGCTTTGAATTTCCTTCTCAAGGGAAGTTTAATGCCATAAGAAAGCTGGAGTATTGATTAAGGAAAAAAAAGAAAAGACATTTTGAATTTTTAAACAGAACACACTATTCTGGCTTGATTTTTTAAAAAACCACAAAAATAGCAATCCCAGCAGCTGTCAGACCTGTGACTAAATGTGTCTTCCAGGAACTCTACAAGTGTAAAATTGCCACCAGAGTGTGTGATGGGGTGGTGGAAAGCCCAAGAGAACATCTCAAATGTCAGCTCTTAGGACTGCAGACTCCGCTCCTCCTCCTGCCAAAGCAGCCATCTGAAATAAACACTTCAGACAGAGATGGAGGCTCCTGGGGCTCTTGACTTTGGGAGTCTGGACTCCCTGGAGAGCCCAGCTGGTAGCTCATTTCATGGTCAGGTTCTTTGCAGCCCAATAATTGAGATGGCTTAAAGCAGTCAGTCATCTTGTGGAAGTTTGTTGAAAATAAACACAAAAAGGCCTCTGTGAAACCTTCTGGGTTCAGTGCTTCTATATTTTTCAGTGAAAACTGTTTGCTTGGAAATTTCTTGACCAGCTTTGTCTGGGGGCTGTAGTTTGAGTGAATTAGACAGGTACCATGAAAAATGGCAACAGATCACCGTCCTGGAATGGGGAAAGAAAAACTGCTGATGGAAGAACAACTGTAACAGGGAATTCAAATAATATTTTCCATGTTTTGGTTTGTTTTGGAGTTTTTTTAATGGTGCAGTTTACTTCTTTGTATTTTCATGCATACAGTTCTAAATCACATTTCATTGCTGCAAAGCAGACAAGCCATGTGCATTATATTTTAGATCATACCTTATTTTGGAGTTTTTTTTTTCAGTCAGGCAAGATTTTGGGTTGGATAGTACATATTTACAGAACATTATTAGCTGTTTATATTTTTAAAAATGCATTAAAGGAAAATATATTTCCAAAATAATAACAAGTTACAATCAGGTTTATATATAAAAGTATAAGCATAAGTATGGAACACATCATTGAGAACCTTGTTAGGAGGCTGCATAGAGAACCAGCTGCATAACCCTTTGAGGGTTTGTGACTGAATTTCCTTTGAAAACATTGGCCTGCATGTTTTGATATCAGCTGGCCTCAATACTTTCTCAGCAATGTGGTAGGAGTCACAGATACTCAGAAAAAAAAAAAGAAATCTGGGCACCTACACAGACAGCTCTATTTGAAAATTATCAGTTAGGTGAGTTGTCTACTTTAAAGCACAAGTTTTGAATCTGTGCACCCTAATTACAACAATTCTGAAATAGAAATAAGCTTAAGCTGTCTTGCTTGGATAAAAATTTAGAGATGTTGATAGCATAATTACCTTTAAATAGTTAATCTATTGCAGGTGCGCATATACTTGCACATATTCAGTTTACTCAGCAGAGTTCATCCAGTTTATAAGCACTGCTGGCTCACAGCCTGCAGGCTCCAGCTCTAACATGGGTTAACAGCATGGATTTTATTACAAGCTTTCTTGGCAGCAAGCAGGTAAAAGCAAACTTCAAAACCATTTTCCTTTGTTGGAAGAACCCCCTGAAGGGATTCAGAGGAAATAGTGCTGTCCGTCTGACACAGTTACAGTCAGCCAGCAGTCTAGTGTCTCAGCAAGTAGCACTGCAGTCACTCAGTAATTTGTACTTCATGACTTGAGGGCTATGTAATAATCTGTATGATGTACAGCAACAGCTGAGTGGTTGAACAAAAGGGTAGGATGCACTTAATGCACACAGGGGTTCATATGGATTGTGTGTCATATACTAAACAGGAAATGTAGAGCAGATGCTTCTGTAGGGAGAGGCTTGGAATTTTTTTTCCATAAAATCTTCTGCATTATCTGTGCTTATAAAATATACTGCAATACAGAGTCAGATTAGGTTCCAACTGATAGTATATAAGTAAAGCATGATCTGACTTTAAAGAAACCCAAAACATTGTATGACTACATCTCTAGATGTCATCTGACCTGTATATTTTGAGATGTTTCAGGGCTGAAAGAAAATGAGCTGTTAAAGGCATTATGTCTGGCAGAATAATCAGGCCTAGTTCTACTGCTCCCCATGAAATAGTGGCATGGCTGTCATGACAGAATTTCCTAGCCATGCTATATATGCTGTGGGCACACTTGGTATTTACCTTGGTAATGAAATATAACCCTGGCTGACCAGAGCTGCCTTCAGCAGCCTCTGGTGGCAGGGCTTCTCCAGGAGCTCAATTTAGTTTGAAGTTGGTCTATTCTCAGCAGAGTCTTCATGAGAGGAAGTCAGCAGCAGTTCTGTTCTTTAGTAGACAATCCTTTAGGGGGATGGCTTTAAGCAACAAGAAAAACAGGAAAACCAAAACATACAGCTTTTCATGTATCAGGATTCTCCCCAGACACTGGAAAGGTTTACTCTGCTGGATTGTACTGCTTTCTGCACCAGTATAAAGAGCTTATTTGTAGTTGTCAGTGTCTTTTGCGCAGTGATGTGTTCCTCTGAAAAGTTGTAACTATGTAACTGTTTCTCTAGACTGATTTTTATAAGACACAGCTTTGAAAATATAGGCTCAAAGGCATAAAGGAGAAAAAAGAAAATCTGTTTAGTTGCCTAAAAATGCCACACAAATATTACTTATAGAATAAGTCTGGACTGTATCAAACTTATTGAGAATATTCACATCAGAAGCAAAACACTGTTAGAAAGAAATACAAATCTTTTTCCAATTCTCAGAGTGTCTGTGTGCATGTATGCCCACGTGTTTCTTATTTCTTCTTCTTTTTATTCCTTTATACAATGCTCAATCTTAACTTATGGTTTCTACTGAATTTCTGAAAAGCCCCTGAAGTAATTATTTTCTCTCGTTCATGCAAGACTAACCCAAAGACACAAGAATTCATGTCTAACCCACAGTTCATTGTCATTTGCTTCACCCCCCACCTAAGGTTTTGTCTAGACACCAGAGACTGAAGGTCTTTATTCACTGTAGAAGTTCACAGAGGACTGTATTCATCCAGCTACATTTGACTGCTTGTAGAGACAGCTTTGTTCCAAACAAAATGGTGTCATAAGAGGAATAGTTCCATTAGAGGAAAGTTCTCCTGCATTTAATTAACTTTACTGAAGTCAAAGATAAGTGCTGAGCTCATGTGACCTCTAAACCTCTGTATGCAGAGAGGCTTGTTGTGAACTAACCTGGTTACCTTCACAGTGTACCAGGTACTCAGCAAGAGAAAATAATCTAGCATTGACTGAAATACAGCTGGGATGCAGATTCCTAACATTTTTTTTTAGCAGATGACTTGCTTGTAGAATGAGAGGAATCTTTTGATTCTCTTTACCTTAGACCTCTCTGCCTTCCCTGACTGTGATTGAAGGTCTTGCTCATATTTCTCTGGGTCATACTTAACTGAGAATTTTTAAAAGTGAGCTTTTCAAATTTAAACATCAAAAATGCAAGGTTTTTAAAAGAGGGAAATAAAATACTCTATTCTTTATAATCCTCTTCCTTGTGAAAAAAGAATACTTAGGAATTTTGAAAATTCATCCAATTAGTTACATAATCTTCAACCTATCAGTTGAAGATTTTTATTCTTTAAAAAGAGACTGGTCTGCCTTATTCACTAGTTGATGCTGTACATACACTTGTCTTGAAAGGGCTCTCATTAGAACAGGGAAGATTTATGAGTTAAATGAGAAGTTGTATTGATAGTTTAATTTACTGTCAATAAAATCTCAGAGAAGTAATATGTGTTTTAGAGCCCCTGGGACAAAATCTGATAGGAACCTTCTGAGATTTCTCGATTTCTACCACTAAACCGGACACTGTTCTTGAAAAAATTAATTAAATCTGCTGAGATGGAAAATCATAAAATAAAGAAAAACCATTTCAACTATATTTGTAGAGGATTGATAACATCTGTGTGTGGTTCAGAAACGACAAAAAAAAAAATATATACAGGACACTTGATAAGTTCCTTCGGTTTGAAAGTTCTTCCAGTTTGAAAATTCCAAGTTAAAGCTTTAAGATATTTCCAAAAGGAAAATATTTTTTAATCCTTTTTTTTTCTTCATAGAGCTTTTCTTCAAATACAGAAAATGTTAACCTTTTGAATAATTTTCTATAACAGCATGAGTTACCTTCCAAGAATGCCAGTTACACAGAACATTTTCATAAATGTTACCTGTCTAGTGTTCATGCAAATGTTACCTATCTAATGCATTTCTGGGGGTTCAGAAAGCGAGAGATTTTAAAGATTTTAAAAGAAAAGTGTATGAAAATGTCACTGGAGATCACGTTTTTACAGAGAAAATAAATTTGGAATGAGCATGTGATGAAAGGATTATAAGAAGAGAAGAAATAAAAAGAAAGTTGAGCAGTGGCAGATTGGAATACAAGAATCAGGAAGAAACTGTCAGATGCAGGTGCTGAGGTTTGTTTTGAAACAGGGAGAGTAAGAAAAAAGTGACTTCTGGAAAAGCGTGTTTGGATTAATGAATCTGCCTAGTCTGGCAAGCAGATTAAAGCTTTTTTTGCAGAGCCCAAAGATTTCCATTGACCAGATGAACTCTCTTCTAACAACTGCACATATAGGAGCAAAATTTTGAAAAAAAGGATTCATACATAAAGTTAATATTATTAAGTCCTTAGTGTTTCTGGTTTAGATCTTTTTCTGCTCAGTTTTGAAAACTGATATAATGATAGTTTCAATCACCAGAAAAGGTCTTGGTTTCACTATTTCATGAAGCTGTGAGGACATTGATCTCATCACTATAGTGTTGTTTATTATAATGAAACTTAAAATGGTCAGAAACATCCTAGGGTCTAATAAGAGTGATGGTAATGCTTAGTGTCTTCATGTGCCAATTCTAATATTCTCTTCTACAGAAGTGTTCCACATAGTTCATGGTGTTGTGATAGCATAATCCTTAGGAGGCACAGAAATCACCACTGGACTTATTTCTGTTACAAGTGTAGTGATGGGGAAGTTATTACCTGACTTTGAAAGATTTTTGTGCTTGTTTGTTGCTTAATAATTTGCTGTTTTAAAAATATCTTCAAGCCAAACTGTTTGCAATAAGCTGTCTGAAGAAAATGGAGTGCTCTGGTTTCATACATCCTTGTCTGGCTTGAGATTTTTTCTTATTTAATAAGGAACAGCGTGCCCATATGGATGATATAAGAGCATGTGATGAGTACAATCTACAAAAATGCACCTGGTTTGGAGGATAATGGGGGAAATAGTGAATAGCAGTCAATTGTGTCACTGGTTATTTCTCTTACACATGAAAATCAGTTGTAATGAAGGCAACTTTCAAAAGCTGTGTATCACCATAGTGGCCACTGCCAGTTTCATCGGTGTTTCCTGACCTGCTAAAAAGATTACTTCTTTCTGGGGAGGAAGCAAGATGTCAGCTCCATGACTGAGATAATCATATTACAGTTACTTTTGACTATGATCTTCCTCTGGTTTGTCTTTTTTTCTCTTATAAATCCATGGGGCTTGTATCCAGTCTGAATTAATACAGTGTTTTGGGGACTTAGTGAAATTCAGCCTCAAATCAGAGCTAGGGCATAATGATGTGGCACAGCCTCAAAGCAGTCTTCTCCTAAATGTCTTGGGTGAGATCCTGAGGCAATAGATCAATGGAATCAGGAGCCATGTCCAGTCTGCCAAGGACTATGGAAGCAGCTGGACCATTTTTCTGCACTGAGACCAAATGTAAACAGATGGATTTAAAAAATTGCCAAGCTCATGTGATGATTTTCAGCCCACAGTCAGCAAATCCTGTAGTAAAGGCAGAGCAAGTAAAAGTGTACTGAGCAGCAGGGACATTTGCTGAACTCTGTAAGAACCCATGATTAACCTTAGCTCTTGGAAATGTCTGCTAAAATTTATCTCCACATGGTTTATTTTTCCATGTGTGCAGAGGTAGTAACAGACCTTTCCTCCTTTGAAGAATACTTTGACAATTAAGGCGTTTTCATGAATGATCCTCTACATAAGAGCAAGAACTCCTTACTTTAATTTATAATTAAATAGATTCTTCTATATTGAATTGCACAGAATTAATGCCAAAGCTTTTTGATTTTGTCTTTAGCCATTCCCAGGCCTGTTGCTCTTGCTGGGGTAAAGCAAATTCTGAAGTATTTTCTAATTTCTGTGTTCTCTGTAACAGGCATTGTGTCATTCCCTTTTCTGCTTAGCCTCTAGCTTTCTTAATTTCAGTCTGCCTGAAGCATATGAGTGCAAGAAGTCCCTTTTGACCTTGAAGATATTTTCACTTTCTGTGGAATGCAATTTTCTGCTTTCAGTCTCAGGGGGAAATATATTTTTATGAGTACCTTTTGTAGGCCCTGATCCTCTGTTTGGCATATCATCTAGAAAATGTCATTCAAAATGTTTTGAGCTAAATGAGGAGCATCTGCAGCTCTGAAACAAGGGATGGATGTGTTGGTTATAAAATTAAAACTGGTTACAAATGGTATGCAAATTGAAAATTGTTCATAGATTGCTTTGAATTTTACTAAAGCACTTGAGTACTTTTCTGAAGTGTCTTCAAATATATTCAAATACTTTTGCCCTTTAAGGGCAAGATTATGATGGCTTTGGACAAAATGCTACTCCACAATGATGTAAATTATGTAATAAATCAAGGTAAGCAAAATACAAGTCTTAAATTCATAGACACCCTTCAGTAGATCTCCAGGATATTTTTTAGAGCATACAGCATTTTTTTTTACATATGTATTAGGGGTAATATCCTATAAAAAACCTGTGAAAAATGTGACTCCATTGGGTGGTCAACCATCTACTAACTTGACATACAGTAATAATATTAATACAGCATCATGTTGAAGGATTATCCTTGCTTGTACAGCTTCTTAAAATGGATCTGAGATGATGCTGACACTTAGGAACCAATCGCCTAGCCATTGTTATACCTTGCCACCTCATCTTACTAGAAGAATCAATTATTACTATATAAGTTTAATACTTGTAACCTGTATATGATGTATCTCATCTGCTCAAATGTTTACATATGTTTTGATTTCTGTTTTTACTCACAGGTATCTTCCTCTCTTCTTGTCATTAATATTTTATTTTGAGAAAGCTGTCCCTCTGCTGGATGTTGTGCTTTGAAATATTTTAACACCTGTTCAGATCCCATAAATTCTTATTAATTAAATAATGAGTAGAAAGATTGAAAGAATGGACAAAGAGCAGAAATAGAGTTTGAAACAGAGTTCCAGTATAAAAAGAAGCAAGTTCAGAGTAGACTCCCTGATAGACAGAATGTGTGGATGTCTTTACAAATATGTGTGTGATACTACTCCTGCCTTTATCTCTGTTAAAGACACTTGTAATTGTGGAAAATTACCCCTTTGTTCAGGTTCCACAGCTGCACTGAAGACAGGGGAAGACATTCTCAAAATACTCAACAAAATGCATTAAAAGTTAAGCTGTGTTACCCAGTGCATGCCTGCTTTGAGTTCATCACTGCTGAAGGAAACTTACTTTCTGTATTGTATTATTTTGTAAAATTCCATATGTAATTTCATATGAAAGCTAATTGGTTTTACCCTACAAGGAAAAGAAGACTTCAGATGATTTTTTTTTCCGTGTTGAAAAAAAAAATAGGCTTAATTATAAATCTGATACTGTGACTCAGCAGAAGATAAAACTACTCTGTCTTCTTTTATGACTTCTTTCCTATCACACATGAAAGCAAGCAAGAGAGAAAAAGAGCTGTTTACTCAGCAGTAGTCTATTTGAGAAGAAAAAATATGAACTCAACTTCATTAAAGGTATGTCAAATAGCAACACCAGGAGGCATTTTCAAGCATCCCAAATGGTAGAAAAGGGATACCCCAAACTGATGTAGGCAACATTGCCATAAACACAATTAGTGCAGTTGAATCAATACTAGTGAAGAGTACCTTCAGGCCTTGGTTGCTCAAAATATTTGAATCATAAGAAAGGTTTCTACTGGGAACAAAAACATGGCTTATCAAAATTTCAGCTGGACAATATAAGTGCTTATAGCCCTGCTATAGGTCAGGGCTTTCCATTCATTGTATTTTCAATTTTTGCTATTCTCACAAGATTTCTTTTAATATTAACTCTAACAGAGCAATCCAATGGCAGATCAAAATATATATAGCTATTTCCCCACCTCCCACAGTCCACTTTATTTTTGACTCAGATCTGTCAGTGAATGTGAACATCTTTATTTTGTAGATAATTCATGGTCTACTTACCATGACAACACCTGAAGCAAAAATTAATTCTTCTTTTTTACTAAATATGCTCGTTATTCCAGGATTTTACTGTAAAAAAACCTCTGAGGTTTAAATAGATAAAGATATAAAATTTTGTTGTTTCTTCCATAAAAAAAAAAAAATTTTTGGGCAATTAATTTTTTTATTTAAAAGTTTATTTTATTCTAAGCATGAACAGAATAGATCATACCATGCAACAAACTAATCTTTGCTCATCCAGGATACATTAGTGCCTTGCTTTTGTGATTTATGTTGCTTGAAGAGATTGTGCAGAGCAATATTCATCACTTAAAAGCTGCAAGAGAATTGAAGGCTAATCTCAGGGGAAACTGACCTGTCTAAAGATTTTGAAAAACTGCTTCTGTCTGAGCATTTCTGAAGACAAAGGCAAAAAATTGTCCCACAAAATATTTTGAAATTTGCAAGCAAAGTTGCCTTTGATAGGGTTACTTAGAACCCTTGCATAGGTATAAGAATCAGAGAAATTTTAGTTGAAAATAACTTGTGGATAATGTGTATTTGGAAAATGTGTATTCATGGAAGCATTGAATACATGTTTATGTGTATTACTCTGTGCGGAAAACCAATTATTTCCTTAGAGAGACAAATCTATTTTTGTACAAGATAATAGGAATTAAACATGAAAAAGACTTTATTAGATCATTATCTTTGTGCTCTTCCAATTAAATTATTTTATAAAGCCATAGACTGAGTTTTCTGAAAGACAGCATTTTTTTCCCGTGTAAGCAGTATTTTTCCCTAAAAATTTAATTTTATATTTGCTATGGCGCTTTAAGTAGTAATGCCTATCTGCAAAATAGTAACTTCCTTTAATCTTTCTAGGTGATGGCAATAACCTTTCACACAGATAATTTTTTGGCCATGCTGCATATACATGCATAACATGTGGAAGACAAGTCAAAAAGTCTTTCTGCTTCTGATTTCTGTGAATCCGATTTTCTGGTGAAATAAACCCAAACATTCACGTACAAATAGAAAGAAGCAGTGGTATCTGTGCAGTATTTAAAAAAAAATTGTTAAAGTTACTGGACAATTATAAATGGTATAGGAAAACTCTGTTCCTGCCATTGGTCTCACAGCAAGATGAGTGGTTAGTTAAGGTATGGATAACTGTGGCTAATTTTTTTGTGTGTGTATATTTTTCTCTATTTCCTTGTTCAAAATTGGACTTCCATTATCCAACATGTAGGCATATAATAAAAAAATAAAAACTGCCAATGAACTAGCCCACCAAAAAACATACAAAAAATCAAACCAAACCTGAACAGAACACTACTACTCAACTGAGGAAGTAAATTCAAAGTTGTATGAAATTATCTCATTGTGTCTGGAGTGCTTTCTACATCCACTTGTGACATCCTCAGTACAGTGTGTTACTGTTATTTCTTCTTTGGGAGCCTGAGCACATTGTCCTTAAAGACATTCAACAAAACCAGGGTAGGTGCTATAATTTGGGTTGGTTTTGTGATACAATTCCTAACCTAAGTATTTAAGAGGGTGCATACAATTTTAGGACACAAAATCTATCTTTTCTCCATTTTATACTTGTTTTACTGTTAGGGGTCAAAGATTTCTTGTAAAAAGGATCATGTGTTTTATTCTCTTTCTCCAACAGAAGTGTAGTTTAATGTGTTGTTTGTGAACCATGTAACTATTCAACCTTTTACAGTACCATTAAATCAGGTGCGCATGTAGGCTGGGAGCAGTAGCAAGCAACAAAAGAAGAAAAGGTCTTTTGTGTGCCATTAAAACATCTTTGTGAGTTTAACACCCCACACTCTGTTTTAGTGTTGATATTGAAAATTGTTTCTAGGAGAAAAAAAAAGAAGATTTTAATAATGTTTCCCTCCCTGCCACCCTTCCCTTTCCCCAACACAGCTACACTTCAGAGTTTTGGTTGCGTGGAGAGCTGTGCTGTGTGTGCTGCTTGGACACCAGAAGGATTGCAACCCTATTAACACTGTTTTGTGCCCAGGATATCAAATCCTTTTGAAATATTTTAAGCACCTCTTCTATTTTAATTAGCACATCTGAGATTAGCTAAGAGATTTGCAATAGCTTCAGCACATCATTTATGCATCTTGTAGTGCATTTCAGCTAACAGATTTCAGGTTCTTTAAACAAGAAATCAGTGCCTGTGACATAGCCTAGGATAAAGCTGAAATTTAACTCAGTGTCTGCAGGCCTTGTATCATCATTCATATCTGAGGAAAGTTTATGTTGCCATTCCAGCATACTGATGTTGTACAATTTCACCAAGTATGCACATCTGCAGATGATACCAAGCTGAGTGGTGCAGGGACACTCCTGAGGGACAGGATGCCATCCAGAGGGACCTGGACAAGTTAAAGACATGGCCTATGGGAATCTCCTGAGGTTTAACAAGGCCAGGTGCTGGTGCTGCACCTGGGTCAAAGGCAATCCCTGGTGCCAGCCCAGGCTGGGGAGGAACAGATGGAGAGCAGCCCTGCCCAGAAGGATCTGGGGGTGCTGGGGGTGAGAGCTGGACATGAGCCAGCCATGGGCACTCCCAGCCCAGACAGCCAAGAGTGTCCTGGGCTGCATCCAGAGCCCCGTGGGCAGCAGGGGAGGGAGGGGATTCTGCCCCTCTGCCCCACTCTGGTGAGACCCCACCTGCAGAGCTGCCTCCAGCCCCGGGACCCAGCACAGGAAGGACATGGAGCTGCTGGAGACAGTCCAGAGGAGGGACACCAAGGTGATCAGAGGGATGGAGCACCTCTGCTATGAGGAAAGGCTCAGGAAATGGGGATTGTTCAGCCTGGAGAAGAGAAGGCTTTGAGGTGGTCTTCCAAAGACCAAATTGTGGTCTTCTAGTCCCTGAAGGAGAGGATTTTTACAATAAACCTGGAGAGGGATTTTTTACCATAGGATGTAGTGACAGGACGAGGGTGAAGGCTTCAAATTGACAGGGAGTAGATTTGGATTAGATAATAAGAGGAAATAATTTTCTGTGAGGGTGGTGAGGCCCTGGCGCAGGTTGCCCAGAGAAGCTGTGGCTGCCCCATTGAACACTGTGGAAGTGTTCAGTTCCAAGCTGGATGGATGCTTAGAGAGGCAGCCTGGTGTCCCTGCCTACAGCAGGGGTGTTGGAACTGAGTCTTTCCCCTTCCCAAAGGTCCCTTCCAATCCAGGCCATTCTGTGGGTCTTGAAGAACACTAAGACACTCAGCATGGGGGGAGCCAGTCCCAAGTCCTCTCCTGGTACATATCAATTTGTGTTGCCTCTTCTGACATTAGCAACATTATTCTAGCTTTATGCTGTTAAAATAAAAGGTAGTCTCTTCATAGAAAGATGAAAGTCCTTGTCAAAATGGATTTGAGGTAGTGCATAATTACTATGTAATTCCATAGTTTAATTACATTCCTTGTGCCATATGAAATAGCACAATTATATAATCCATATCAGGATTTACCACTTGACAGAGAAAATTTTGCAATTGGAATTAAATCGGAACCAAACATTTTCCTTCTAGAGTTGAAATGAAGGAAATAAATAAAGGCTGACTGCTAACTCTCATACAAAATAAAACTAGAATTCTCATAGAGTAAATGGAATCCAATTTAAAGCTTATTTCTTTGCATTATGTTGAAACATAGTATGTTGGCTGTATGGCCTGAGTAATTTTATTCTGTGTTATTAAAGTGATGCTATTATAGGTAGCTGTTCAGCTGTTGAGACATTTCCCCATGCCATTATGTTTGGGTTTAGCTCTTCTGACCTTTATAGACTATATAACAGAGAGAGAAAGATTGAGAGACATATCTTATTGTATCAAATAATATATAGAGTAAAGACAAGCTGCAAAGAGCCACAGTTTCATAGCACAAATCTCTTTTGCCTCAGTCAGGTTGGAACTGCTCAATAATTCACAGTAACAACCTTTAATTTACTGTTTTCCCTGGATACCACTGAGGGCTGGTAGGAGGGAAAAAACTCATTACAAAGGGCATCTTTTCTCTATCAGAGAACAAATATGAGAGCCAAAAGATGCCAAGGATTGGTTATCACTTCTCCATTGCTTATCTCTTGAAAGCAGAGCTTAAATCTCTTTGCAAATTATTTTTTAAGGATATAATAGCAATTTCTTTAATTTTGTAGTAGGAAGAAAACAAAATTGGAGACATGATTAAATTAATTTAAACTGCTACTGCTTGTTTTAATATCAGTAAGATCTGAGGGTATATTTTTTTCCCTGCAAAGATGAAATGTCTCATTTTGCTTAGGTTCTGAGTTCCCTCTATAAGATACAAAATTTTGCGGGATAAAAGATAATTTGCCTTGTCACAAGTCTTGGGAAATTTGTTTGTTCACTTTGTACACAGGAAGACTTGCTTATATTTCTCAGGCAGAAGGAAGGAAAGGAAAATTTGGGGAAAATAAAAGGAAGAAACCGCTGTGTCTTTTCTGTCAAGCAAAATATTATTTATTTTATATTTTCTTCCTCTCCTGCTGTGGTAAGCTTCTTGCTTTTGGTGACATCAGGTGCATTTGACATTATTTAGTAGACAGAGGCATAGTTGCCAGTGACAAAACCCTGTGTTTTTCAGTGCTCCTAAGCAATGAAAGGGTGTAGTGTTTAGGGTTACTTCAGTTACTGTGGGTTCCATGGGCTCTATTGAAAAAAACACACAGAGCCACAACAGAGAAATTTGCAAAGTACAAAGAAAGACAGCAGCAGTGGAAAGCACGCTGCTTCAGACCATGGCTTCTGATTTCTCAGAGGCTCACTCACAGCACTGTTCCTTTCCTTGAATAGAAAGTCATGTCTCAGTTCTTAAGAAGAAAGGCTCATCCTAAACAAAAGCTTAGCATGATGTTTCAGGGGAAATTCTGTTTCATGTAATAGACACTTGAAGAAAAACATCAAATGGTGTATTTATAATCCCTGAGTCATCTGAAAGGACATTAGAACTGGACTGGAGTGTACAGAACAGACAGAGGTGAAACAGCAAGCAGTGTTCGAGACAGTCTTGCTCTGATCTTCCTCTTTCATGTAAGAAGTGTAACCTCAAAATCATCATATTTTTTCTGTCATCAAAAGAGTTGCCCTTTTAATAAAAACTATAGAGACAATTCAAGGAACCCTTCAGTAGGAAAGTCTTCAGAAAATTACTCTAATCTTAAGATCTGGAATAGAAACATTTGAAATTTCCTTTAGGTTAATAATGTGTTTTCATTAGTACTGTACATACATTCTTCACTGTTAGAATTAAAAAAGCCTTTGTTTTATAATTTTTGGTGATATTTTATTTCAATAGTTGGCAACTGATTAAAATATTTAGGACTAGATGCTCCACCATACAAACTCAGCTTTTTTCTTCAAAGGACTTGGAAATAATAGTACATTATAGGAAAACCTTCTGCCTGCAATCATCATAGAATCATTAAATCATTATTTGGAAAAGACCTTTAAGACCATTGAGTACAGCTGTTAAACCAGTACTTCCAAATCCATAGCTAAACCATGTCCCCAAGCAGCATATCTATGGGTCTTGTAAATAACCCTAGGGACAGTGACTCAAACATGTCCCTGGACAACCTGATCCAGTGCTTGACAACCATTTTAGTGAAATTTTTCCTAATATGCTATCTAAACCCTGCTTACCATGCAGGAAGGTTTAATAAACAACCTCCCTGCTGCTGTCACTGGCATAAGGATTCAGAGGGGCTATTCCTGCCATGTTTCTACCCTGAGGAAGAGTAGGGAGTCTGCCTAAGTGATGTACTAGCTCTCTGAGCTGCCTGTGTATTTTATACCTCAGAGTGCTACAATATAAAGTTTCTTTCTTTCCCTTGAAGTGCATTACTGTTTTTGGACATACTTTTGCATTGAGGGTAATGTTATCTCAGCAGGTATTTGAGCAGAGTTTTTCATTTTCCCAGGTCATATAGGTTGGTAGGCATTTATAGAGGAGTGATAGAAACAGGAGAGAGGGTTGTTTTGAAGCATTGTGGTGGAGGGAAGATTTGCATTTGTGCGTCAAATGTCATCTTTATGCAGGTGTGTGTCAGCATGAGTGTGCTGGGCTGCATTAGCACAATGTCACAGTGTCATCCTGCCTTGTATCACATGGCAACTTTTTGTGATAGTATATTAATGTCAGCGGATAAAATTAGAACTGCCATTAGTAACAGCTTGGGATTGCCTAGATTTGCATTTTTTAATTTCTTTTTTTTTTTCTGTGTCATGCAATTTGTTATTCCTCCTACATATAACATTAAAAGTAACAGATAAAATTTTATTATCAGTAATGTAATGCTATGTTGCTTCACTTTATAACTGTCATGTTGTTGCAATACTAAAAAGGGTTATTTTTTAAAATAAAATTCCATTGCTACATTTTAAAATCTTAGTAAGTGGCTATACAAAAACTGGCATTTCTTAATGAGAAAGCATCATGTGAATTAATGTCAGTTCTTGTTTACTTCTATTATAAAAAAGTCCCTTGTTTTAATAAGAGAGACCAAGAACTGGTGAAAGTCCAGACGTTATTACTTTTCATTAAAATCTGTATATATTCTTTATGAGATTTATAATCCTCATCCAGTTCCTTAGCCAGAAGTATTTATTTTTCTTTTGCTGTTGCCCACTGCTTGTAGGTTTGATGCAGGCAGATACTTTTAAAGTGTGCAGGCTTATCCGAGTGTGGTACATGAGTCTGCAGCTAATAGCCATGTGGATTATGATGGAAATTTTCCATGGGATATCTGGTCAAATGAAGGCTATCACATTCATGTATTCATCCTTCTTTTGTGAATGAAAGATGTCTATTTTTACCATTTTTGTCTGATCATACCTATTTCTCTCACTGTTGTTGGTTTTAGAGACTTAGACAAAAAAAAAAATTTAAAATTTAAATTCGCGTCCTCATAGGGAGTTCATATTACCCCTGGAGATATGAGAGCTTGTGGGGTAACAAAATGTCTAGTTTTCTCCTTTTTTTTTCTCAAAGTCTAACTAGAGTTAATTGGCAGATTATATTACATTGAAGATAACTCTTGGGAAAGTTTCAGAACTGCTCTAGTAATGACATTATAAATGCAAAGACAAGAACAGCAGGCCTTCGGTTTATGACACTGCATGTTCTTTTCTGCAATATTTAATTGCACTCACATATTTCTGATCTACCATTTTTCAGGCCACATTTTCAATGTGTGAAATACCTTTCATACTACTAAAGCCTTTGTTGATTGATTTCTCAAATTGCTCCTAATTCTGCTCAAACACACTAATATCTGGGTTCTACACCTGGTTGAGCCTCACTTTTGCACATGATGAATAACCAAAACACATTGAAACATCAATTGTAATTGCAACCCCAAACTTTTGTGGGTTTTAATTTATATTTAATGAACAGTAGTAGTTCAAAATCTCTGCCACTACAAGTCCAACACTAGTATGAAATAAGTTTGTGGCCTCATGATATGCTATCCCTGAGCAGTGATGCTAATATCCCAAGATGGCCTAAATAGGATTGATTTAGGAATGATACCCTGGTTTTTTTTGCAGTGCATTGCAAAGACCTCTCTAAGTCAGGCTCCATTGCATTCTAAGAAGATGCATTTAGTGCTTGCACTCATGTAAGTGCACTGCTACTACTCTAAGCTCAGGAGGAGACTTGCAGAGTGACAGCACCCACACCATCCATGGTGAAGAGGATTAACTCTACCCCAGCAAAAACCAGCACGGAGACAAAGTCATTCGTGGGAGTCTGAATTAGAACATGAAAAAATCTGGAAATATTACGAGCCCTCTTCTTACGAGCATCCAGAACATTAAGTACATAGGGATGAAGGATTTAATCAGAACATCAGGAGATGCAGTTGAAAATATTGAATTCATTATTGGTTACATAAAACTGACTTATATATTACAGCCTGGATGTTGTCCCTTTGGATTAATTTAATTGTCCTTCCATTATTAAGCAAAGTTATAAAAGTGTTTTTCCTATATTTTTTTCATTTCTGTGGAGGGTGAATGAAAACAACTGAGAAGTGAGTCTGTGTTTTAAAAAAGGGGTTTTGGTGCTATAAGCATAGCTTAAATGCAATATAATTGATTTCTTTATGCTAAAGGGGCATTACGTTACTATGCAAGCAAATTTTTTTTAAATAACTGAGAACATTTACACCATACTAAGTATATGTGGACAGTCATTGAAATTTTGGATAGGGAGGTTTCGGTTCCAAATGAATTATTATATATGAACAATATAGTCCTGTTCTAACAAAAAAACCCAGTTAGATTGAAATTTACATTATTAATGAAATTGAGACTGTTAAATACCCATTCAAACTTGACATTAAATGTAAAAATCACTGCATTATTTGAAAGTCTAATGTTATCCTCTATAGGTTTTGTGTATGTATGAATGCTAATGTTAATTATAGTCAACAAGATAGCACTGAGTGTCTCATAAATATGCCAACTCATTTAATTGTTGGTTTAAACCACTGCCTGTCCAAAACCCCTAGTATATTTTAAATTTTTATTTCTGTGATAAAAAAAAAGACAAGCAAAAAAAAAAAAGCAAACAAAAAACAGCTACAAATACCTTACTGTCACTGTTACCTCTGGTGTACATTTTTTTTCATGTTGAAAAGAAGATATTATGAGTTTTCAGTAGTCAGAACTCATCAGAGATTAACCATGGCTTTTGTCATATTCATTGGGTGTTCATAGTTGTTAGAAACATGGATGTAGAAAATGTTTGCTTGTCATAAAATTCACACAGACCAAGGTCAGGCAAAAATTTCAAACATATTTTGGTATATCTCACACTTCCTTCTTGCCTCTAGCTATCCCCAGTGATAGATACTGTGTTTGAAAATATATGGTTAGAATTTCAGATATTTCTACAAGCTTCCCAAAATTTTCCAGTGCATTAAAAATAAAAAAGCATTTTGAAGAGTTTTGTTGCTGGGTGAACTTGAAATATCTGGGCTGACTTTGTGTAGCAGAGATATGTGTAAGAGATGGAACTACTGCTGAGGTTTTGAAGGGTGTGAACATTTGCAAGACTGATGACAATGATGAAGAACACACTAAAAGTTCTGCAGCAGCCCTTACTGCTGAATTGTCAGCAGAATTCCACATATTCTTAAAACCAACAGAGAATTTCATTGATAATGATTAATTAATGCTCTCTTTCATTAGCTATTTGCCACTGGTCACATAGATCTTGAATCTAAAAACCATTCTGGTCATCTGCAATTCTGTCTCCTTTTTTCTTTTTTTTTTTTTCACCCCCAAGGTTAGAGCCTCTGTTGCAAGTAAGTTCTGTAAAGATAAACTTCCAACTGTAGAGCCAAATATCTAAATCTTTCTAGGTGCATTCGACACAAATATTTCTCAATGTTTGAAGTAGCAAAGGATGGGATATGGAAACCTCTGCTGCTGCCTGCAATTGCTGTTGCCACTTCAAGGTGGGATGGATGGTTTCTTCCAAAACAGAGACTCAAAAGTAAGAGCAGTGAAAGTCAAGCAGCTGCCTGCAGGGTTGGTTATGACCCTGAATTGTAGCCATGAATCCATGACAGAGCTGTTTTTCTTGTGCAAGCCATTTATTCTACCCTAGGACAAACAGAAATGTTGGAATAGAAAAATAACTTTGGATATGGAAATAGTTTTTTGTATTAATTGATAGGTCCTGTGCAATTCTTACATTGAGGGCAATAGTGGCAAAATAAGGTGTGCTTTGGCAAAAATGAAGTTAATCACTATGTTTAGGGAAAACCTCTACATTCAATAAAACATATGAAAAGTTAATCCTTTTATTAGGTTTATAAACTATGGTTTATTATGATGATATTTTCCACAGTATGACCATCCTTCAGACGCTCATAGTTTGCTTTTAAATTTCATGTATTGTTTTCTGCTATATTCTTCAGAAAGGACGGACAGCAAGGTTTGTCTTCTTGGCCTCTGGCTATTGGGACCTGGAATACTTCAGAGGCATTTTCTCTGTTGCTGGAAGGTCTAGCCTGGAAATAATGAATCATACTTGCTATTTAGAAAATAAGAAAGCGTTCTCTGAGTGGAAGAAGTAAAGAGTGTATAATCTAGGAGAGGAACCTTGGCAATTGGCTATGGCTAATATGTCACCTAAATAAGAAAAATAAGTAGGAGAAGTCTGAACTACATGCAGAATGATAATCCCAGCAGCTCACTCTTTTCTCTCTGTTTTCTTTCTTTAAGCAATCTAGTAGACTCACATGTGTAAGGAAAGGAAATTCAGCGCAAATATCTTTTTCTGTATTTCCCCAGGGAAGGACTAAAATTATATTCTCTTATACAGAGGCAAAAACTTCAATGCTGTATTCAAATTTATCCCATGTTGGTATGCAAGTATGTGAGTTTCAGTTTAATGCCTGAGATAATCCATTCCCATCTGGAGGAATTGATCCCAAAAAAGTGTATTGCCAGCTATATTCACCTGGCGAGCACTCACCACAGGCAGTTTTTAGAACCTGTAATTCTCTGCAAAATGTATTGGATGAATGCATCAGTTTGTTTCACTATTAAGCAGAGACCGTTTCCTGGAATCTGTGCTTTTAAATTTCCACATCCTCTCTTAGGCACTTCATAACTTCTGGCCAGCAAGTATGCTTTGTAGTAATCAAAAGTAATATGAAACTGTACTAGTGTTGGTATTCATTATGACTGCATTAATTGGGTTATTTAGTTAAATATTTGAAAAAAGGCTAAAATAAATGTAAGGTAGATAGCATCCTTCCTGTTTTGCTCATGTTCCTTAAACATAGACACATGATGCAAAAGCTACCTTTTTTTGCTAGATTCTTGCATCATGTAAAAACAAGCTACAGAAAACTAATTGTGAAGGGAATATTCAGCAGAGAGGAGGACAGTGCGGGGAGGAGAGAAAGTTTCTATGATTTCATTTGGGAAGGCAGTGCTCCTGCTAAAAAAAAAAAAAAACAAAAAACAAAAAAAAAAAACTTTCACAAAACTAGCATGAGGAAATTTTTAGCAAAACAAGCTTTTCAAACTTACCAACTAGTAGGAAGGGAAAAGTTCAGAAAGTCTCTGGCATTTAGTTGTCCCTTTACAGGGGCAGTGTGCATCCAGTGTACAAATTCACAACAGGAGGATGATTAACCTCTGTCCTCCAGGAGTGTTATCTCAACACATAATGTAATACCCTGGTAGCTGCTGGCAACTGGACTCCCAAGTCCCTGGACTGCAGCTCATGGCAGCTGTACCCAGGTTTGTTTTCTTCTACAGGATTTGACATTCTCAGGAAGTCTCCCCTGCTGTACACATTACCTATGACCACTGCAGCACTTAAATTATATGTTTGAAGGCAGCACTTCCATCCTGATCAAATTTGTACTTCACTTTGTCAGTCTTATTCTGCCGTCAGTGGGGGAATGACAACTCGGCCATTGACTTCAAGTGCCTTGCTCCCTCTTATAGTAGAAAATGCATACAATAAAAGACCATTTTTAAAAACATATCTTTTGACTTTTTTTCAGATCACCTCATTCTTCTCTCATTCTTATCTCTTGGTTGTTTGGGTTTTTTATAAAGTATGCACTCTCTGCCTAAAAGTAAGTTAAAGATTTTATGGTTTTTTTAACAACTCCCAACTTTTATTTAAACCTTCCTTTGCAGTTTCTTGAAAATCACCTCTGTTTAGGCAGCAGTGTGCATAGTGCGAGTAATTAAGGTGATGGTACTTACTTTTTCTCTTTTGCTCCAGTATGTTTAAACTCTTTAGCTGCATAAATACAAATTGCTAAGTTTAAATGAAACATTATGAATGGCATGATTCTGAGCTAAGTTTTTAACAAATGTATGTTCCCTTTGGGTGTGTGTGTGTGTGTGTGTTTTCATTTTCCAAATTTCAGAATTATATTAGAATTACTGACTCCTACTTATTTCTGCTCAGTTTCTTTCTATTTATTTCTTCCAGTATAAACTAGATATTTGTTGCTTCTCTCTTCCAGCATTTCTGTCTTTAAGCTCACATATTTTAATTTTAGTTTATTTTCAGACTATAGGTGAGACAAACTAGAGGAGATGAGGAAAACAGATGTAATGTAGTTCACATGGTTTAGGTTTTCACATTTTTAAATTAGAAACGTGTTTTGCTTGATTTGCTGTAACAATGACTCCCTAGCTGTAGTGATGGACATCTCTATAGACTAAAATCTGCCCTCACACTCCTCAGAATTCATCTGAATTGTACTACTGGTAGTCACAACACTACTTATAATTTATAATGCTTAAATAACTGAATGCAGTCATTATTTATTCTCTACCTGTGAGTTGTTATTTAGTGGCAATTGTTGTGATAATTCAGGAGAAATATAATGTGCTCATTCTTAGACTAATTTATTTTCTAATATTTATGACCATTACAGTTTTCGCTTATCTCTTCTGCTTCCTGGAATATTGACTCTGCTCACACTCTACCCATGTACATCATCCTCAGACCCTGTCAGCCTCCTTGCTTGAGGTGGGAAAGCAAGGTCTCACTGGAGACACATATTTGATGATAAAAAATGGATTCCTGTCTCTTGATTTCTTCATAAGATACAGTCATGAAGTGAAAGGGCCAGTGTAAGAACAAGGACATTGAATTTCCTTGTAGCAGAAGTTACACATTTTGGTGTAATAGATAAAGAAATTTCTTAGAAAAATGTTTAAATCTGTTTTGATCTTTAGTCGCTGTCTTCATGAATAGAATGTTTAGGCTTATTTCAAAAGGTAACTTTTAAAATCATCTCTCTCTGTCACAATATTTCTGTCATGCACCCTTCAGCAAGATAATGAAACTTTAGGTATTGGAGCAATTTCTACACTGTTCATACATGTGTTCTAACATCTCACATTCCAATACTAGTACAGTCTTTCAATCTGGAAAACATAGTATTTTATTGGTAACCTTCCTAAACATGTGAAAGGTGGGACAGTAGTAATACATCATGCACAAGTTGAAATAAGCTGCTCTGTGGCTGGTTAGAGAGATATGAGATTTTGAATACATGTGTACAAAAGCATGACTGAAGTGCCACATTCATATGCATACAATGTAAGTTAAAAATGTAGTGTGTTTATTCTACATATAATTAAAATTTTTAGATGTTTTTCTATGAGTTTATACATACATACCTATTAGTAGGTAAATGTAAAAATGCAATGTCATGGGGTAAAAATAATGATTTAATTCCTGAGGACTGTATTTCAGACTCATGCATCTAGTTCACCAAGACATGGTGTGTTGTAAGAGCCAGGGCCTTGAGTACTCAAATGTCTTTTAAACATCATGTACCTCAGTACTATAAAGAGGCCTTAAATGCTTGTTTTCTCTTTTATAATAACTGTAGTACATAACTGATTTTTCTGTTAGGGTAAAATGCAATAGCCAATGTTTCTGGGAGAAAGGTTCTCCATTGTCTTCTCTGTACAGTCTGGCTTCACCCTTGGAAAGTTTAGTTCAGTTATTCCAGAAAAATCTTTGTAACTGTAAAAGCTCTTCATTAGCTTTGATTCCTCCAGACCTCAGCTTCACTGAGCCCAGTGCACCTTCTGGCTCACCTCAGGATGGGCTTTGCTGTCTGCACTTCAGTCTCTTGCTTGCCATCTGCAGTATTAGAGACTGAAGAAAGGGTGCAGTCATCTCTTTTGCTTACTGTTTTGTAAAAGCCTGGCACAGATAAGCTGTAACACTGTTTAGATAACTGTGAGAGAATTTAAAAACCCCTTTGGTAGAGGTAATTCAGGAGATTTTATCATTGACTGTGGGTATCAGGCAAAGCTGTTTCCCACATAATTGACTTCAGAGTCCTGCTTCCCTGATGTATGATATCATCACTACACTTATTATCTCTATTGTAGATGAACATTAGGGAGATAGAAATAGTTACTACTGAACTAAGGCTTTTTCTACACATGGGAGATAGGGTCTATCAATATTTAATTTACATATATGTAATCTCAACTTTGAAAGCACTTCAAATTTAGAATAACTTTTTAATATTAATTTTCTTTAGCTAGAAAATGTTATTAAATATGCCTTTTTTTTGTGGCTTAGGTATGTACCTCTCTGTATGTGCAGCTACCAAACTTAAATTAATGTGAGTTCATGTATTTGGCTGCTTTGCCCCTGATTTTCTTAAAATCTGATTCTGGGGTTCTTTACGTGTTCACATACACAAACATAGAAAAATTCCTCAAAATTCAGCTCTTAATCTCTTTCTACTGTTCAGCTGGCTTTGAAGTTGACCAGCATGTACTCTCCAATAGTGTGGATCACCCTATTAACAATTATATTGGAATTTCAAAAATGAAATTTCCATTCTTCTCTAGGGTTCTAATATTTAGAATACAGCACTTCATGCAAGTGAGGGCTGAAAGTTATACTGCTGGTCTTGTGCCTGAAAGATATTCCCAGAGGTTTGCCAAGATGTTTACTATTTTATAATAAAATTTTTGAATGCAGACTGTATTTCTGTGTGTCTCGATCAATCAAGCAAGAGCTTTCAATGTGATTTGTTTGGTTTGTGCTCCATCCAATAAAATGAGATTCCATCAGGTTTCATGGCTGGATGAAGTTCTTGGGCTCTGATGAAGTCAGAGCTGTGATTTTTGCTCTGGATCATTTCACATTTGGTGTGTAAAATGTCAATAAAATAAAGATGTGTACAAGCTGCTGCCACAGGCATTGTCAATACAGAAGACAGAAGACATTCACTGGTCTTGTAACTGTGCTTCCATATCTGCACATTGTAGGAAAATATAAGATTGCTGCCGGTTTCATAACCCCTGCAAGAAATGAGAATTCCAATGAGAATGAAAGATTGTGAGCACAAAAGAGACTTTCTTGAAGTTGAACAGTAGGGAAACAAGTGCAGTGCAGCAGTCAAGGAAAATCTTGATGTATCCTTCAAAAGAGAATGGCTCTCCAGAAAGTAATGCCATTCCACCTTATCCGTTTTACTCTTAGGAGATGATATAATTGTGTATCATCTCCAAATCACTTTTAAAAAATGTTTTTATGATCTACGTCTTGCTTATGTCTCTAGCAGTATATGCTAAATAGATATCATTGTATTTGTAAAATATTCACAATAGCATTCAAAACCCCTACATTTCTGTGTCGATGATCTTATTTAAGGAAACTTTATCAAGCAGTATTAGAATCACACACACACAAAGAAAATTTCTCAGTGCAGCGCTGAAAACATTGTAATTGTGATTTTATCTCTCTTTGTGGTTCTCCTTTATCCTATCTGCAAATCATATCAGCCTCCTTGAGGCCCTGAAATTATGTCAGATAAGGCAATACATTTGATGATGTATCTGCCATTGAGAGATGGGTTTGGTTAAACAATTCTGAGCAGTGGTTTCATACAGATCAGAGCTTTGTTGGCCAAAATCTTACTTGTTGTTTGAGGTGAAATAGCTGAAAAAGATCAAATTTTACATTGTACTGTGGTGTGAAAGGGCTGCTTCCTACTCAATGGGACAGACAATTCTATTCTTCAGATGATTGTGCTTTAGGATCTCTTATACCTCAGTGGAGGTATAAGATTCATGGATTTTTTGATAGGAAGACGAAGTTGTTTTTGTGACCCTATGCCAATAACAGGACTCAAACCCCTTCCATTTTTCCTGATGTTGATAAGCACACGCTATCTTTCCCCTGTATCCTTTCAGTATTTATGGTTTGTGTATCAACATCACAGCCCATAGCTGGAGGTACCTTTGGGCTGGAAACAGGAAAGAGCTGGCCAGCTGCAGTGTGGGGAAGGATTCACTTCACAGAAAGCTGATGCAGCAGCAATGGTTCCATTTAAGTCTCTTTCAGACAGAAGAGGAAAAAGGGCTGCAAGTGAATGTATTAACCACCCAGTACAGCCACCCACCTTTGTCACATTGAGGTCAATAGTCTCAGCTTCAGAGAATGAGAAAAATAGGTTTTGAGCACAATGAATTAATTAAACTGGCTGTTAAATGTTTTGTTTTCATGTTGCTGGGGTTGACTGGATGGCATTCAAAACCCTTATCTTGGAAAAATGACTTCTTTGGCTGGATGGATTTCCATTTATTTATTTTAGTAATATCTCATGCATAATTTCTAAACTTAACTAAAAGTGGACTCCGTAGCTCTCTTAACTCTTTTGTGCTTCCCGTCCTTATCAATGAAGGCATTCATTAAGGTTCTGATCCCCTTTATTGCAAATATAAATAAAATCTGACAAAATTGGAAGTTCTTTAGTCCTAGAAGCTGACAGAATAGGGAAAAAATTAATTTTATGTATGAAAAATCTCATTAGGCAGATCCACAGAATTGAAGTAATCGGCATCAGAGCACATGGTTAATGTTGTTCATCGTTTTGTCATCATGGCCACTCAGCCCAGTCTCTTCATCCTGCCTGTGTGATCCATGTTCTCCTTTGCATGATCTGTGTTAGTCTGCCTAGACAGCACAAAGGTCAGAGGGATCTCAGGGGAAAATGCCCTTCTTTTCTTATATGTGATCAGAAAGTTAACACAGATCAGCTGAAACAGCATAGTGTTCTGAACCATTTTTCCCCTTGATATGTAGCAGTGACCCGTAGAAGCTACACAAGTCAGACAAAACCCAGAAAGGGCATTCAGGACTCATAAAATCCATTAACTGAAGTGCACAGAGCATTGCTTATAATTAAATTGTGTTTCACAAAATAAGCAAACACACAATCCTTCAAGATGCAATTGCATGGCTTTGGCTCCTCTGCTCAGAACACTCCAGTTTCTAATTTTAACAGCAGGAAATGTCCTCCAGGTATGAAGGGGAGATAATCAAATGAAGTGGGAGATTTGAAAAGGCCAGAAGAAGCACTTGCTAATTCCCCCACAGTAAGTGTGGAGAAGCCTTTATAGCTTTGTAAAAATACAAATATTGCTGCTTTTTCTTTTGGGCCAGAGACTGGTAATTTTGATTAATAGCTGACTGGCACTAAGGATATTTAACCAGTGTTTGATTCAAATTCTGTGTTTGATAATTTTAGCATCAGCAAACTCTTCAGAATTACTTTTTTCAAAAAAAAAAAAAAAAAAAGACAAATTATATCTTATTGTGAGAAGAGATTTAATCTCCTGCTTGATCTGTATTATGAAGTTCTATCAATTTTTTAATGTGATATGCCAGTTACGATTAATATTTTATCAAAGAATAGTTGTGTCCCCTGTAATAATTTAAGTAAGTATGTATCTGACTAGTTCAGTAATAAGAATCTTCAATTTTTAATGAAGTAGGAGTTAGTAATAGAAGTTAGTAATACAAGTAAATAGATGTAAATTATCATAATAAGAATTTAATGTGCATTTTTTGATGATAAATATACGTTGTATTCACATATGCATAATGAAGGGTGCCACATTACAGTTCCAGAAAGGTAGAAAACCATCTCACTCACAGCTCTGACTGTAAAGCAAAAGCAATATAGCTTGTTAGAACTCTGAAAATATTGCCTCCACCTGCAGGGTCAAACATCTGAGACGCTTGTGCAGATGTTCCTGAAGCTCTGTAGTTAACAGGATAGTGTTTTAACCTGAAGTGGTGCTTCATCCTAAAGAGATGTGGTGCAGGCTCACTCCAGATGCTCAGCTGAGTTATTAGTGGCTCGGCAGTCACAGTATGGTGGTTAAGACAGGTGACTGGCAATAACCTGAGCACCCATTTGAAACTGTGTCATCTCTGAGACATGCTCTAGTCATGTTATTTGATGGCTGAAATAAAAAAATATCTTATAAGGCTTGTTTTTTCTTCTTTTGCAGCAGCTCAGAAATCCTCAGTTATCTCTAGGTATGAAAAATTAATTAGAATAGTGATAGACTGAAGTCTTTTCACAATATCTCTCTATCCAGATTAGGATACCCTTCGGATTTCGTTATCTTCTTCTTCTTAATGATAATCCCCTTTTAAATCATGCAGCTCTCTTATTGCTTGGGCCATGTGTTAATCCTGCTGCTGGGCTTGCCTTTTGTTTTGTGTAAGGCTAGAAGAGATAATCTCCTGGCTATTAACACCTCATTTGCGTCTGTCGAGGGGTGGGGGGAACCATCTAATTAGCTATTATCAGTAGACCTCATTAAGGAATTTACTATTTATATGGTAGTGAAGAGATTTTGTTATGTAGGAAAATCTAAAAATCTACTAATATGGGGTGGAGTCTGTTATTGAATGTAAATTTCCGACAAAATGGGCAAAAGACAAATATGAAAATGTTGCTCATGCAATTTTAGGAATTCACACTGTACGTTATTTGCTATTTTGGCACCTTAGTAAGGTAATTCCTCCACTCCATTCAAATAACCATACCAACAAATGAAGAAAGTATGCCAGTAATTTAACATCCTTAATTAAGGAGTATTAAGCTGAGTTTGTTGTATTTTATCACATGATTTGAGCTAGAAATTGCATTTTTATCAGTTAGTACAAAGTGATTGGCCAGCTGCAAGACTGATTTAAAATTTGCCTACAAAAGAGTTTCAGAATAAATTCTCATTCTCTGTGTATGACTATTTTAGCTTGAAAATGACTAATATAACATACCCGGTAATTAAGGGAAAGAGCATGAGGCATTGACTATGCATTCTGCAAAAATTCATTACTAAAATATTCTAAGGGCTCCATGGCTTTTTCCAGATGCAATTCATAGAACTTTTTCTACATGTTCAAGCTACAAAGTCAGGGAAAGGTCCAGTAGGCAGACATTATGAATCCATTAGGTCTATTTTTTTCCCCTCATTTTGCATATATTCAGTTTTAATGGTTTGACAGAAAGGAAGAAAGTTTATGAACCTGGCAAATTACCTTCTTTTTTTATTATTATTATTATTTGTAATCTAAAGCCATAATGGTCATTTAACCAGACCCTGCTCAGGATAAAATGCTCATTAAAAGCTTCAGGTATGAAAACTCTCCTGTGTGAGACTGAATCCTGCTGAGAAAAACCTAGTGGAACTAGTAATAGCTCTGCTGTGCTGTCAGACACTTCTCTTTTACTCAATGTGCTCCGTGGCCTCTTGCAGTCCCCAGGGACCCCAATTTGTGTTCCATCTCTGAAGCTGTGATTGCCACACTTGCAGCAAGGGCAGTCTCAGAATGTGGGACTGCAGTAATTGCTTAAGTCAGCCCAGAGTGTACATTCTCTCATCAGCAGACGTACCAGCCCAGCATTTAAGTAGCAGCGCAAAGTTATACATTAATCTTTTATTTGCTTAGTCATCATCGTTTTATTAATTAACATGTGCAGCAGACTCCACCAGCTGTCACTGGAGTTTGCCATCACAGTTATTTCCCCTCTGGAAAAATATGACTGCAAAAGTTTCTATGGCTTGGTTTCATCCTGTTGTGAATACAGTTCTTAAGTATTTCTGGTAGTAAACTTTGCATCCAAATACCCTTATGTTCTAGGAGGTAGAAATAGCAAGAATTTCAAGATACTATCTTCATGACAAGTAGTGGGAGTGGAAGCTGAAATGAATGTTCTTTCCAAATTTTTGCTCTTTCACTGTAGTATATTGTGTGGGCAATATCTATTTAATTCAGCTTGCAGCTATTGGTCCTGCCCTCTTCAGACATAGGAACTTGTCACATAGAAAAGTAAAAGAGACATATATCAAATTTGAGCAAGGGTAAAAGAGGAGAAATATTAATTTGGTTACTAGGATCTTCATCTGACCACAGGGGGACAGGATTTAGGAAAAAACATTGTGGTGTCCTAAGATCAGAGAGGACGAAATGAGAAAATATTCTGATGCTACACTGCAATTCAAATATTATTTTGACTGAAATATTGCAAAATATTGCAATACAAACATTTTCATGTGTCCACAGCATGTCTGCCTGTCAGATTAAATTAAGCTGTCAAATTGAACTGTGGCGTTCAACATCCCAACATTAGAGAACACTCAGAAGTAGAGTAATACTGCATTTGTTACACAGATTACTGTAGTTATCAGGGCTGTGTGTATGTCCCAAGAACGATCTTCTCGTTCCTGCCATTTCAAGGTAAAGGAAATGATGCAAGAATTCTCCTTTTGTAGATATAAATCTCCAAATTTACATTAGAGAGGTTAATCAGAGGTGGTGTGAGCATTTCTACTCCTTTTCAGATGAACAGGATAACGCTTGTTTCTTCAATGTGAGAAGCAGTATCAGCCACCTCCCACCTAAGGGTAGTGGCCTGTTTGCCTAAATGCTCCTTGATTATCCTTTACAGTGTTGAAAAAAACATTTTAGCCACTGACTTAAAATCATCCATGTATTCTATCATTGATGCTAGCTGAAACTGCCAAACAGAGCTTCTCACCTGCCCCATCCTAGGTGGGAGCAGCGGTTCTGTGTCTCTCCTGCTTTGAAAGAGGCACAGAACCTGGCACACTGTGGGGATCCAGGATGTCCGTCTGGACTTTTTGTGGGTGCGAGAACCCCCCTGTCAGACCCTTTTGGGACCTCCAAGTGAGGCCAGGGGGGTCAGGGGGCTGGACCCTGCACCAAGGGAAAATCTGCCAACATTGCAGGAAGAATTACAAGTCACAAAGATAAGTAAAGTGTAAATTAGAGTATTAGAATGTAGAATAAGTAGGTTTTTGGATTGTTTATGATAAGGACCATGTGGCCAGCATGGAGGATTTGGGGCATGGTGTGCCCCTTCCTCCTTCTTCTCTGTGCCATCCATGTTGGATGACATGCTGGCAGCCACAGATTGGATGGGGACAAAACTGGACAGTGTAATAAGGTTGTGCTGTATTGGAAAGTAATTGTAAATATTGAAGACGTAGATTAGAGTATAAAAGATAGGTCCTGCCCCTCCCAGGCTAGCATTTGGTCATGGTCGCCTTGTAGAGCAGACCTGTGTCAGCCTGGCTGGGACACTCTATAGATAAGATATAATAAACAGCCATGAAGAACAACAGAAGATCGTCTCCAGTGGCCTCAGGAAAACCCCGAATCCCAAACCACCTACATGTCCATCTGAGGAGGTCTCACACACAAAAAGAGACCCTCAGACTGTGACAGCACACCTCAGACCCGATGGCATGTGAGTACTGCTTCCTTTCCATTTCTGAAATTAACAGCCTAAAGTCGCAGTGTTTTGGCCTGAGAGGGAAGAACTCAGTCCTTCTTGTTGCTCAGGATCTGTGATTAACAGCAACAAAGCTGTTGTGCTCCAGTATAGCACAAAACACTGCTCATTTGAATTTAACGAGTCTGAATTTGCGCTGAAAGGGAGGGAAGCAGAAGGAGCAGCACCCACCATTGGAGTCAGCTGAGAGGCTGACTTAAGAAACTATTTCTCCTCAGCTGTAGCTAGTCATATCCTGACTTCTGACACTGGTGCCTGGCTGGAGCAGCATGAAGGAATTTTAACAGATGCTCACACCTTGAGTTTGAGAGTGAATTTGGTGTGTTTACAGGTGAGCTGTGGCTAAGCTGGAATTTGTGACCTCAGCTGCCTTCCTGTGCTGGGGTAGCTCCTGATTGTCCATACCACACACAGCCTTCTGGAGCAGGCAGTGCTGCCTATGACTGAGCCTCCTCCTAGCTTGTGCATGTGCTTGGTTGATGTTGCTCAGCTGCTTTCCTTTGTAGAACTGCAAGAGGAGGATGAAAAGTATAAAGTGGCAAAAATGCAACAGTCTGGATAAGGACTGTGAAAAACACGGCTCACTGTCTTGAGAGAATTAAAAGGTTTAATAAAGAGACAATGGAGACAAAAAATATAAAGCAAAGGGTTGAAACAGCCGCGTGCTTGGCATGCTGCCAGGAGCACACCTCTGCTTCGGGAGCACCCCTTTAAATACCTTTCACAATCCATCCATTTGTTACATATTCATAGACCTTCATGCATAGTCAATTATTTCTGGGAACTGTTTAGCATGGCCACTCCTCAGGTCCGCCTTTTTAGAGCATGCGTGTTTTCTTGGCTTGTGGTTTTATTTCTCCCTTTATCGTTTTTGCTTTGGGTGGTGGTCCTGGCCTTTTGCAGTCAGTTGAGTGTTGATAATTCTTGTGTCAGCTGTGGGGTCCCCATCACCTGTTCACAGGTTGTTATCTTGACTAGGCAGGTAGTTTAAGCACACTATCTCTAAAAAACTTATGTCTAACCTTTACTATTAACAAAGACTATATCCATATAGAAACGCTATTTTAACATTATGCATACAGCATTTATCCCAATACTTGCAAAGAGCCAACATGTCATACATTTATAACAAGGACCCATCCTCTGAAATATTACCTGGAGTATAAACAGCTTTCTTAGGAGAACGGGAGAAGATCTCACTAATGACCAAAAATTGAGAGACTGAAAAGGAATATTGCAGTTGTTTTGACTCATTCTTTTTAATGCTTTAGCACTGAACAAGGAGTCAGACAAGTTGTCTTCTGCCAGATTCTGAAATCTAAACAAAAACCCCAATTCAAACCTAAATAATAGCCTATGGACTCTCTGCCATTTTTCTGCCTCTAAATATATGTGTGGATTTAAGACACAAATTAGAAACTAAACATTTATAGTTTTCTCATGGTAAACTAAGGAAATAGCAAAAGGTCTGGACAAAAAAGACAACTTTGAAGTGCGAGTGTGATATTATTTCTGAAAATGTATAATGGTTATGGTTACTGCAGAGTCTGGCAGTATTTTGAAATTTGGATTTTTTTAATATTTGTACCACTTTGAAAGCTTGAAAAGCATATTCTAATGAAAAGTCTGGTGAACTAATCATCTGGTCTACGCTGCCAAAATTCACAGACAGATTGACCTGAAGCTTTTCAAGCATTGCAGCAAACTAATATATGGTATGTAAATGAGTTGGAAACTGAATACAGAATCTTACTGTGAACACTCAGCCCCACAGTAGTGCTGCCAAAACCTAAAGAGATTTTAGAACTAATGGTTAGTGCAGAGCTGAAGTAACTCTCCAAATTGATCAGAAAAAATATGGAAGTGAAAGGGAAAAAAAATATAAAAACTCTGACAAAGCAACTGTACAAATGTGGTTTGGACATTAAGACAATAGAGACAAATAGAATCATAGAGTCACAGACTCATTTTTAGGTTGGAAAATACCTTCAAGATCAAATCCAGCTTTAAAGCTAAACCTTAGAATACTGATCCAGGTGGAGGACTTTGCACATGGATCTGCTGACCATCATGAAGTTCACACAGGCCCCTCTCCAGCGTGTCACATCCCTCTGGGTTACAGCACCTCCCTCCAGCATGTCCACCACACCATACAGCAGATATAACAAAGAATTGTACTTGGAAAGGGCAAGACACACAAATTCAGAATTGCAGAATTCAGCTGTCACTCTGTCGTGGTGAGAGCACCAGGCGTACAGCAAAGCTGTTCTGACTGTTAAAATCACTAATGTTACCAAAGACAGTTCCAAAAGAGAAGTAAAATGTATGATCAGTCATGTCTGAATTAAGAGTCAGTCTCACAGAATCTCCTGTCATAATGCTTGAAGTTATGGCCTCTAGTCCCAAAAATATCACAGTCAGCAAAGAAGAGAGAAGTAACCAAGAAAAATGAATCAGTCAAGAGTCAAAGCCTGTAACAACTAAGAAGCTAAGCCTCTGAAAACTAAAATACCGGTAGTTTAGAAGCATGAACTGTCTATAATGTATAATAAGACAACAGGCACTGTAAGGACTTTTAAAGGAAAGAAAAAAATTAATTTATTTCCAAGCTAGTTAAGATGTATCTAATTACATTGAAACAAAAACATAAATGTAATGATAGAATCTGAAGTATATGTGTCATTTATGATAATCATATTGAATTTTGTTATCTTGTTTGAATTTTGTTATCCTGTGAAAATATGATGGAAAACAAGTGAAGAGTAATAGCTTTTCAGCTGAGATAAATATCAGGTCTGGAATGAAAAGCAAGTTTACAGATCACTTGCTAGAAATGGTGTCCCAGTACTGGGGGATCGTAGGTTTAATGTTGCACTGCTAGGACTTGTACTTCCCTTTAGTGATTATACATCGAATAAGTGACTCCTTTTTGCAGAAGGTCAGATTTGTACCTCAATCAATCAGAAATTTTCACTTTCTATTGAGAAGCTAAAAAAGGAGTACAGTGTAATTTACTATGAAGAATATGACTACTCTACAGCCAGCAATTGAACTATAGGGGAACACAAGGAGAAAATATTACTGCTAAGTGAAGAGAGCTTACTCAACCAGGTAAGTTATGTCAGAGTTTTCTTTCCTGAGGTTTCATTGGAGGTAACTTTGCATAAGCTCCCTTTTCTTTCTCGACATAGCTAATTTAATGGTTGTATTAAAATGAATGCTTAAAATAAGCAGTGTCTCAACATGCTTATTAACTTCTAGTTGTACTGTGGCTCAAGACAAACAGTTGACAGGATGCCCAAGAAAGTAGCAGGTGCTTGCTAAGAACTTTCTTCTGTTGAGTTAAAAAAACTGCTGATAAAAACACAGGCCTGGTGGTCCTACAAAGAGGGCCTTTTTATTACTGTTTTTTAAATAAAATACTGTATGACTTCATATTGACAAGCTCCCCTATCTTATTGCATTTCATGCCAAAGCATAAAAAAAAATTATGTTTTCACCAAATGACGCCTGAGACTATGAAGTTTTGTTCTGGTTCTTCATATTGAGGGGAATCTTTTACTCACAGAGGATGACTATAAGAGTATAAACATACTTAACTGCTGAAAATCATCTGATACAGAAATCTGGTTTTGGTTTCTCACAGGGAGAATTCTTATATTCCCAGGTGATGCTCCAATTGTGCACTCTTAACTTCTTTTAAATATGCTTCTTTGATATATTTGAAATTGAAATACAGAATATGTCTGGATAACTGTGTATTTGAAAATTTTTCTCATTTCAAAGCAGTATTTCATACTTAGAATCTTGGATACAGAGAGATTCTTCCAGCAATTTTCTGCTGTGTCAGTATTGGGCAGACAACACGTTTAGTGATAAGCACAACCTACTTCGTCTGTGATAGGAATCGTGTAATTCAGATGAACTGTTTTTACAAAGAGTTGCTTACAAACTTAATATTTCACAAAGGCTGAGTCACCACTGCATTTAATGACAGAAACACTACTAAGATAATTTCAGTCCATGTTCCTTGCCACTTTTCACTTTTTTATCCACCTTTCTGTAAACAATCCTGGCAGCTGGTAACATCTCCTAAGGATTAGCACCAGCAACACAGCAGGAAGTTCTAGGTGCTAAGATATCAATACCTTGTTTTTATTTAAAATAATAATACGCATCTTGCTGGAAATATTCAGACTTTTATTGCCACACGAAAACTAATTATCGTCAAAGAAACCTGCATAATTCTGTTAGTTTTAGTGTCCTGAATACTTCACACTGAAGTGCAAATATATAAATGTCCGAGGAATCAAAATTTTCTTAGAGGAGCTATTAGTGGACTATGCTATTTAAATATCAAGATTATACCATGTTTTGTATAGCAAATCCACTCTTCAATTCTTAGAATGGAATGAGAGCTAGCCATCCACATTTGTATGCCCAGTAGCTTAATTCAGCTACTTATTACCTATCTTCAGTGATCAGTAAGAGTGGAACAAAAATAAAGCCTCACGTCCTTCAGTGTGTATGTCATTAGTGAGCACAATTCTGAATAACAAGGCAAAGCACAAGCAATAGCTAACTTCGATGACTGCTGTTGTGAAATTTACAGGAAGACAATTTGACAAAGATGCTGTTTTCTCTAGGAATGTCAGAAATCCATAGAATCCTTCTGCTGGATGCAAAAATGGAAGTACTTTCCTGGACAGCTGGTTCAGCTGTAGAGATGAAGCCGCAGGGAGTGAGGGTCATTGTTTTAAAGGTATACTCTCTCAGATCAATAAAGTTACTCCCTCTGTGTTTAATCATTAAAAAATGCACATTCCTCGTACAATCAGTGAATAACCTTAGCCTGTTACATGGAAACTAACAGATTTTTATCAGAGTTCAAGATTAATCACAGCCTGTAAACTAGGGCTATCCCACAGTGGTTTAATTTGTTGACAGGAGCCAGGTTCACCACATCTGAGCTGATCAAACAACACTTAGCTGGTGGATACAGGAATTAAAACATCTGTTTAGTGTAAACTTTACAGCTAATGATTTTGCCCCGTTGGTGACTTCCATATGCTGCTTTGGTCTGGTGAGCCATAAGAACATCCAAATATCCCAGTGCACATGGAGAGAAGGAATATCTGAGTGCTGCACATCTAGAAAATTCAATAGAGTTCTGGTGATGTCTACACTTCAAAGAGAAATTTCCAAGTGTAAACAAGAAACATAATTCTTCTGCTTGTTTGTTACATGGTATAAACACCTTGCAGTAATAAGAAACGTGGGCCATTAGATGAACTTTTATTTGTCACATGGTATGACTCCTCAATTATGGCACATTTAATTTTTATTTATATTTTATGTTTATATATTTTCATTCTGGTGTTCATTAGTTGCTGCTTGTTGAGGCTACAAAAAATGAAAAGTAATGATGAGTGTAAATTTGCCTGTTCAGTACTGAAAAATTCGGGCTATACCTGCATTTCTCCCATCCTTTATGGGGTCTGAATAATCATCTGATGACACTTTAATTAAATTACATTGCTGTTATAAAATATGTATCGTGTGGGATAGCTCATACAGGTTTTATCAAAGTTTCAGGTTGCTTAAAATGAAAGCTAAACCTTTCAGTATTGTGCCAGGCAAATAATTGGTAACTTGAATACCAGTTTTTATGTCTCTTTTTTATGTCATTCTTTCTGGTCCTATTATTATTTTTTAACATACTATAGACAGGTATCTGTTGATGAATAGCAGTTTCCAAATCACCACATCAGCTCAATCATTTAATAAATTCTCAATTGAAATGGCTTGGTTTTGTGTGATCTCCTTGTTCTGCCCCAAGATACTTCAAATCAGCCGCTGTTCCTACTTACTTTGGCACAGCCTGGGACTCAAGCTCAGAAATGTTCTGCTGATTGGGTGGGACCACATCTCCCTGAGGAGAAAGAGCAAGGGCACACCAAAGTCTCTAACAGTACCTTATCTGCTAGCTGCATTCAGGACAATCCATTGAGCGTGGGGTTGTGGGCATCAAATAGAGCAGACCTCACCACTTGCACAGCTGGAAGAGGAGGCTGGGCTCTTCTGACTTTACTGTAATAATCTAGATCAAGCCCTCAGGCAGGAAGCCTGTCTCTTTGTCATCTTCATACAGGAGAGTAAGGAAGGAATTTATCTCCAAATGTCTGAGACTCTGTAATATTTTGAACTCCAGTCTCAGGGCTGGATTACTCCCGTTAAGCCAAGGTGCTCAACAGAAAGGAGTACATTAATCACGGAGGAAGGGCATCAGTGGAGGAGGAGTGAAGGTTCCTGACCCTCTGTTCTTTGCTTGAGGAATTCCCCGGCATTAGACTGCTAGGATTTGGCCCACAATGTCCCTGCTATTTAATCAAGATTTTGTTATAAATGTGTAAGATTTGCCCCAGAACAAGAGAATGGAATCTCTGCAACGCTTTGCACCAGGCTACAGTGTCACATGCTCCCCTGCTTCACCCCATGTCTGTTGCACTACCACCTTCTCTCTACAAAGTCTAAAGAGACTCATTGTGTGAATATATTTAGGGAGCCTTACCTTGCCCTCCATAGTTTCAATGTCAAAGTATCATCAACTTTGACCAAATGTTAACTCAGTTTTTAAAGCTTTTCTTTTGTTTCATTTAATCCGAATGAACAATTTATTCATGTATGAGAAGAAAGAGAAAATACATGAAAAAAAGGATTATAAATTCCTATAATTTTTAACTGAATAGTGTGAAAAGAAAGCATTTAAGATTGATGTAACCTTGAATTAATGGAATCTCACCTTGAAAGCTCACCGATTTTATCTGAAAATAGGCTATGTTTGCTTATGGGCTCAATGACAAGAGGCTCTCCAGACTAGGTATTATTTTAGCATAAGCACATCCTCAAAGAAATTGTCTGAAGCACATCCAATTTAGTGTCTCAAGAAAGAACTCATCTCTGTGTGGATGCTTACTGGCAATTTAGTTATGAGGTTCACACTAACTATGTTAGTGTGCTGTCACTCTCGAAGTTCACGTTTTGCCATATACAAAATGTAGACATACTGTAAAATACGACCATGTTTTCCTGCTAGCAATGCATAAAGTAAAGCAAGAATATATTGTCTCCCAAATACCTAAACTTAGAGATGGATTGAGTGATCTTTAATAGTAAAGGGCAATATAATGCCCCACTGCACTAAGCTGTTTCAGAGAAACATTGTATCTCATTAGGTGTCTGTGGAGTGGTTCAGGTTGAAAAAACCTTCAAAGGTCATCAGCTTCAACTAGATCAGATTACTCAGTGTCTCCATCCTATCTGACCTTGAATGCTTCCAGGGATGGGGCATCTGCCAGCTCTCTGGGCATCCTGAGCTAGTGTTTCACCTCATTGTAAAAAAAATGTCTTCCTCATAGCCAGTCTGAATCCACCCACTTGTAACTTAAAACCAGTACTTCTTGTTATGGCAGGTCTTGCTAGAGAGTTTGTTCCCATCTTTCTTGTATACACGCTTTTGTACTAGAAGAAAGTCCACTATGCAATATGCAGAGCATTACTGGACAGTCTGCTTCACTCTTCACTCTCCAGGCAGCTCTTCTAGTTACTGAGGGGAAGGGATGGCCCCCTTTGTAATCCTGTCCTTCTGTGTTGATTTACCAGTGAATGTTAGAGGAGTTTTTGTGGAAATAGTAACAGTCCTCTTTACAAGAAGCTTATGAATCTTCTGCTTTCCTTTGAAACCACATTGACTGGTGATAAAACCAGGTACATTCCAGCCACCAATTTTTACATTCACTCCCTCTCTCTGGGCAGGGCTATACATTTTTGTTGGTATATGCCTTTGGTGCTATGATTTCATTTTTCATCATCCTTAGCAGCTTTGACTAATTCAGTTAAGGACCATGTTCCAGAAAAAAAAATACTGTGACATAAAATGTTATGGTTTCTCCCTGAGCAAAGCTAATAAATCCAGATTGGAGTTCAGCGGAAGCGTAGGTCTTTAAACAGGCTAATTTCAAATTTACTCCAAAGATCTATTTTCAGATTAAGAGTTCAAGTTTGAAATTATTTTAGAGCCACATTGAAATTACAGGAATAAAATATTCAGCTGACCTCAACTAATGCTATTCACTCCTCAGTGCTGTTCAGAAGTCTGTTTGTGAGCTTCTGGTTCTGCCTTTATTGTCCACTGACTTTTATTCTGATAGCATAAAAAGATGTCTAAAACTGAACAGCAAATAGAAACTGGATTTATGGAGAAATCTTGTAAACACCCAGTTGGCATTTTATGCCTTAATCTCAAGGAAGATTTCTTGTCAGTTTCACCACTAGTATATTGAAGCTAGGACACTGAATTATAAAAGGTCATCTTATTGTATAATTTTCTCATAGATAAACATTGCCATATAAGAGAAAAAAGAACCTATAGCAAAAAATAACTTTCTCCTTCTTCATATAATTACTGATGCAGAAAGATTGATAAAGGATTAACAGCCACATTTATTTGTAGGTAGGAACAAGTGGAGAAGAGCTGGTACCATTTAAATTATGTTCTAATCATCAAATGCTCTAGGATTTTATGTACTGCAAAAATATGCAATAGTGTTCTTGCACTTATCACTTGAGGGGGATTTAATCCTCTCTCCTCTCCTCTCCTCTCCTCTCCTCTCCTCTCCTCTCCTCTCCTCTCCTCTCCTCTCCTCTCCTCTCCTCTCCTCTCCTCTCCTCTCCTCTCCTCTCCTCTCCTCTCCTCTCCTCTCCTCTCCTCTCCTCTCCTCTCCTCTCCTCCTCTCCTCTCCTCTCCCTCTCCTCTCCTCTCCCCTCCTCCCTCTCCTCTCCTCTCCTCTCCTCTCCTCTCCTCTCCTCTCCTCTCCTCTCCTCTCCTCTCCTCTCCTCTCCTCAAATAAAACCTTCTCAGACAAGTTTTACCTCTTTAGGAAAAGTTCCTACTGTCCCTGAGAATTGGAGACATCCCTTCATTTCTATACACATAGTATAAGAATTGACAATGTCATGTTTCCAAAGACTTTGTCTCAGGAAAAAAATTGGGAGCTATTGTGGTATTTTCTCATAGCAATCTTTTATCAAATAGACTCCCCTGTTACTGGTCTTGACTTTCATCTCAGAGAAGTACACTGTAGATATGAAATATGAATATGTTGTGTGGAGAAATGACGGGTCCTATCTGGAGATATTAAATTATTTTTGTAAAGCTTTTATCTTTAAACCAAACAGGTTAGGTAGTAGCTTCTCCTTTTGAAACCTCTTGACAATCCTTCTCACAGATTACCTTCTAGTTTCTACCAATCGTGCATGAAGTTTTACATATTTTAATTCTCTTAACAAATGAGTATGTTATTCAAATTATTTCTTCCCTTCAAATCCCAGTAGCTAAAATACTCAGACCTCTAGATGCTCCTAATATGTGAACTGCTTAGTGCTTCACCTTGCAACTTTATAACAAATAAGGGGGGAAAAACATACTCTCATTTTCAGAAGTTCTGTAGAAAGCCTACAGGGGAAAAAAATTATAAATCAGCAGCCATTCTCTATATGCTTAGGGGGAAAAAAGTTCAGAAAAACAAAATGTCCTTAATGTTCAATTTTAACCAAGGGACAAAATGTAACAAATGGCATTGGAAGACATTAGTCTTTTACTTTAGATGTAAATGCATCTTGAATGTGGAAACCAAAAATTAATTCTAACGCTCAAAATCATTACCATACAAACAGGGCTTGATTTCATCTGTGTGGTGACAGTGCCTGATATCAGAATCATCAAAACTAGTGTGACAATAGTGTAAAGTTGTTGCAACATAGACTTTCTTGGATCTGTATTTTCTCAGGGTACAAACTCCAGAAGGAGGTGGCATTGGTTGAAAAGGATACGTGGGCTGACTGGCTGAACCCAGAGCTTTTTATGGGCAGGTTCTGGTGCCTTACTTTGAGGATAAAGCTGTTCTTGTCTGTAAGAAATCTCTTAAATCAAATTCTGCTTTTCCTGGGTAAATGCCAGGGAGATAAATGAAACCTATAAATATAGCCACAGCAGAGCACATCCAGGCTCCCAAGCATCAAAGATGGCATACAATTCATACACAATATGTCTACTGTAATGACTTCTAATTAGGCACTCTATCTTTTTTCACTGTTAGGTTTCATGAATCTCTGCATGGTATCAAGGCTGGGAAAATTACGATATCCAATGCCAAATTTCTTCTGGATTAACCTATTGCATTGAATTGCCAAGCTTTCATAAGAACATAGTAAAATTCCTTTTTTGCTAATATGCTTTTAGGTCTTGCTGCATCAGTAGCTTCCATATATAATGTTAATAAGAAAAGATGAATAATTGCTAAAACAACTGACAACAAATTGAAGTCACCTTGTGACTTAAAAGATAAGATTAGGATAAGATAAAGATTATATTAATATTTTGGTCTGAAATACTGGTTATATAACATAAAGGATTTCTTGCCAGGAATGCTCGATACTATTAGTCTTTTCCAGAGTTACCCCTTAAAGATAATGAGAGAAATGTTTCCATTTTCCTCTGCTCCCACTTCTGCAAATCCAAATTCTGACAAGATTCACATAGTGTGCAGTATTATTCAATTTTGTTCAGCAGTTGAGTGGAATTAGAGCTGCAGCTGATCTTGGATGTCAGTTTACAGAAGATAATGTCCTGCTTTCTACATTTCTTGATTCTAAATCAAGTATGTTCCTCACTTGTTGTTTTTCCTGGGTGTCTGAATGGACATGTTGTTACCTCTGGCATCACTACCACTTCCCAGCTGTCTACAGAAGAGATTAAATAGAATTTAGAGTATCACAGCTCAAAGAATTCTGGAGTTCAGGAAGAATGCCAGCTTTAGCCAAAGGAAATAATGGCTGTTTTAGGACACTCATGCAATTGGGGTCAGTATGTGCAGAATAATGTTATATTTTTGTATTTATTTTTCAGATACATGAAAGCTATAGTTTATATTATGAATAGTATTTAAAGAATTTCGTCTTGATTGTTTCACTTAAAACTAAAATCCATAAATACTTTCAAAACCTTTAAAAATCTTTTTCAATAGGAGAAAAATCTCATGGTGGTGGTTATTAAAAATAAGAACTTGATGATCCAATGTTTACAATTAGACTTTGTATAACAAATACAGATGAAAGTGAATTATTTTTTTTAATTAATCGATTAGATATTAGCTGCATGGCATATTGCTTCTGTGTTTATTTTTCAGTGAAAACAAACCCCAGGTTTTTCACAGAATGAAAGTTTCTCCTTCACATTCACTATTGGGAAAAAAATATTTAACACCCTTCCAGCTTTCCATCAGAGTACAGAGTTCTCTTCATTAGCCCATGAAATTAAAGAATCCCCATTATCTGAGAAAGCGGTTCAAGATCAGACATAAGAATATTCCTCCATTTCTCCTTTTCATGAGCTATTAGGAAGACAAATATTCCCTTTTTTCCTCTGTTTCCAGGTTTGGGATTTTGAAATTATTTGGATTTCCTGTCTTCTATTGCCAGTTGGCATTTTCACAATTTGCTTAATCAAAGCTATTGGGGGAAGCAGTCTGTCAGACAACAGTCACAGCACAAGTGCTGATAATGGGAACTTCACATCTTCTTCTGCCAGGGCAGTTATGTGAACTCACTGTTCAGTGGAACAAAACCTATTTGTCTCCATGACTGTATCTGTAAAAAAAATCCAAGATTCGATCACTAAAAAGGCTTATATGTTTTAGCATATTGTTTTAAAATTCATGTTTCTGTGGAGAGTGCAGTTGCCTTATTTTTTATTTATCTTTTTATTACAGGTTGATAATCTACTGCATTACATGAAAATTATTTCAAGTATTTCAAAATCAGATATTTTCAGAACTAAGTCCCATTTGTGACACTTGGTACTCGGTATTCTCCTGTGATCTTTTGCATGTCTGCTGAGTTTCTTGCCTGAGAAATTTTTCTGGGGCCAGGTGTTACTCAGTAAGATCTAAGTGCCAAGGAGTAAAAAAGATGGCAATCTTTTCCAGTATCTGTTAACCACTAAGGATTCAGTGACACAAGCTCCAGTGGAATGTAACAGTCAAGTTCCAGCTAAAGTCTTGAAGTAGTTTTCCAAGAAAACTGACTGTCAGCATTGCAAACTGAACAGACGGTCCTTAAACTCTGCTCTGCTGTAGAAGTTCATGTGCCGTGGCACTTAAAGTTTCAAAATTAACCATTGTGATCCCTGTTCTGGTATTGTTGATGATTTTCATACAAATATTGCAGGCTTTAAGCACAAGTAAGTTGTAGTTGAACTGTTGAACTCTCTTTCTGAGCTTCTGTGAGACTTCCTCGCCCTCGGAGTGAGAGGTCAGGGTGGTTTGAGGTGTGATATCTTTGTTTAAGATGTGACAAATATAATAAGTAGATGAATGCTAATTCAGGCCATCATATTTAATTAGGGCATCAAGACTGGAATGAAGTCTTCCCTTTGAAAATGAGCTCTCATGATCAAAGTAGAGCTACCTTATTTAAATAATTTAAACTAAGATCAATTTTAATCAAAGTTGATATTGAGTATTGCATATGAAAATTGCTACTTTTTTCTTTCAATTTTGATATTACCATGTAAATGAGCAATTGGCTTGTTTAGTTATGTGACATCTGGCTGGTAATATTTCTTTAGGGTGGAAAATTTGAATTAATATCTACTTAAGTATGACAGCATAGCTAACACCCTCCATGTAGAAGCTGGAAATCTGTCTTTCTGTTTTTCCAGGTATATATTCTATTCAATTTAAAATATTATCTGATTCCAAATGCTTTAATTTTTTCTTCTACTGAATCTAACAATTACATATTTAAAGAAATTAGGGGATAACAATGTGGTCAAATTATTTGCTTCAGAGAGGATAGACATTAATTAGGTTAAATTATATAAATGTTGTGCAATTTAAATTTTTTTTTTTATTTTTACTTCTGTAAAAGTGTTCTTTTATTCTGAAAAATATTTCAATCACAGATCTGTTAATGTGCAAACCTGGAGGAGCTCATGGATAATTGTACATGAAGATATGCATTCATATGCAGACATTTTCATACCCAGAAGCACACCTGACATTACAAAATGAATGCAAAACTCTTTATTTAGTGTAATAAAAAAAAAGAGGCGTGTACAGAAACACACACACATTTTTACTGGAGTCACTGATGATACTTACCACAGCCATAGAAAGTTTTCTAGTGAACAGATTCACACCAGGTCATGCATGTAGATTTAAAGCTAAAGCTTTGAAAGTCAAAGTGTGTTTTTGTTCAGTTTGTCCATCAGGAAATCCTAATCCATAAATTCGACTTCTTGAGGTGTCAGCACAAGAAAAGAAACCTGAGCTGACCTGTTCAGCTGGTTGTAAACCACCACCCTATCTCTCAAGAACTGAATCCCAAAAGCCATTGTTTGCAACTAATTTCCTTGTTTCTTTTAATCTTCATGTTCTGTTCTAGTTCACTCTCTGGACATTTAATACTTTGAGTGGTTGAAACTTGCTGAAGGCCACTGAATTATTTTCTCCAGTATTTCATATTTATGAATATTCCAGCAAAATTTCCAGTTCACCTCAGTATACAACCTGGAAAAAAAAAGAGAGCTATTATACCTAACAAAATGATGCCTAATCCATTCTTTTCTGCCTTGTCCAGGCACAGAAGGGTGGCTTTCATGGAACAACACAGAGCTTTTCACATCTTTGGTTTTATTCTCACTTTTATAATTTTCAAAACTTGAGAATTTCTTAGTGAGGAAAGATTATTTCTTTTGATCATTCTTTAACATTTCAGCAAAAGACTTTGCGTCATGTCAAGCATGACACAAAAATGAGCCTGTGTGTACACACTCCATTGTTGCTTCCTCTAACTGATGCATTTGTTCTAAACAACGGTAGGAAAAGGGCTGGCTCTCCTCAGCTCAGTGTTAAATACCCCGTTGCCTGGTTTCTCCCATCTCTTGTAAAGTAAAGTGTCAAGCATGAGCTAAAATAATTCTTGCTATTGAGTCTTAAGACATGAGAGCTTACAGCAAGGAGGCCCAAATGCTGAATTTCTAGGACTGAAACCTGAGAAAACCTGGTGTATTCCTCAAGTTCCTATAGTTTCAGTGCAGGAAAAATAAGATGTCCTTCTCTTTTAGAAAATTATTTTTTCCAGAAAAAGTAGCAGTAATAGTACAAACATTTGTTTATATATATATATATATATATATAATTTATATTGTGAAAACCTCAGACTGGTTGTCATGTCAAACATATTCATCACGACGATAACACTGTTCTAATTTCATAAAGAATATTCTTGCTTATGGTGTCTCAACCCTAACATAGTTTAGCTACAAAAAGCCTATTTTAGCAGTTCCTCATTCTAAACAATTTCTTAGTAAAACTGTAGACAACAAACATGTTTTGTGTTAAGCAGGTGCTTGAAATCCACCCAGCAAAATAAATCAGCCACAGCTATTACATAACTCTATATACAGTAGCAAACAATAACCCCTATCAGTAACAATGCAAAAAACTCCTTGCAGTCCTGAAAATTAAGAATATTCACTATGCTTCAGATAATTGTGGGTATAAGAATGAACCTTGAGTTTATTACTCAGAGATTTTTATTTCATATTAATCTAAAATGTTGCCCTCCAGAAGATTGCATACCGTTGTCTTAGCTTTATGTAAGCAAATTATCACCATAATGGTAATGTTTCAAAATCAGTCTAAGTAAGGGGCAATGAATGTAAAGAACACCCTCCTTCAAATGTGAATACAAATAAGCAACATCGTCTCAAGACCTGGCATTTTTCAAGACACAATAAAAAATGTCTTTATAAGGAGAAGACAGAATGGGAAAAAGGGGGAAATCATGAAAAGGTTTATGTTATGCAGAATATGCCTTTTCTTGTTTCATCTGAACAGTATGGATTTTTTCAGAGCTGACCAGAAGCCCCATCTAATCTTCCTGTAGAGACTGAAGAGCTAAACTGGAGTCACCAATTTGCTTCCTAACCCCTTGCATTTTGGGAGTGATTGAGACATTTTTTGCTGTTCATGACAGTCATGAATCCTCACACAATTTCTCAGTGTATTTAGATGCACAGTAGGAAGGTTCACACATCTGACTAGGTACAAAGAATCAATTTACAGCAAAAGGAAACATCAGATATTGGCACTTAAGCACCACAGCGGTAGATAACTTGGAAATACCTCTAGTAAATTGGAAAGACCTAATGCTTTGAAACAGTGGATGAAAAAGAATATAACTTCAGAGGTAATATGCTTTTGGTTTTGACTGTACTTGAGTAAATTTTAATCATATATTAGACTGAGACTAAAAAATATATTTACATTACTCCTTTCCTTTAGAATTTGTGTGTTTAAAAAGAGCCAATCATAAACTATCAGCCAGAAAGTTTTTATAATGCCACAAAAGATTTTTTTTTATAGCAATGGTAACATGAAGGGGTTTTGTTACAGAATTTTGGAAGACTTGAGTTTATTTTGATCTTTTCTCCCTTATGTTGTGTTGTCTGCAACATAAGTAAGTCTATGTCTTCCTCAGGTTTCATTTTTCATAATTTTTGCTCTCTTTACCTTCTTAATCTTTTCCTTTTTACTTAGACATCACAGAAAAACTAATAAATTACATGCCTCCTTGTGGATGGTTTGAAAGCAAAACCAGTGAGAAACTCCAAGTCAGAAATACAATTTAATATGAAAAAAAAGAGAGAATAATAAAATACATGCAGTAGTACGAAAGAAAAACTGCTGACAGAGTCAGAATACAACCTAACACCCCACTAGTTAGGGTGGTGGTAGCAGTCCAGATGAAGTGATCCTGTTGCAGTACTGATTCTGTAGAAACATCTGGTAGCTCTTGTCTTCTAGAAACCAGTGGGTAAGGGCTGCTTTGGTGTTCCAAATCTCAGTTTTTATCTAGGTAGGAAAGGTTTGCCTCCTCCCCCTGGGTGGAGCATCTCCTATGGGATGATGTAATTTTATCAGTCATGGAGTGGGGCTTAATGGCTCATTAACAGAAGAGATCTTCCTGGAGGAAGGATGAATTCATGGGAAAGATAAAAAACTTTGCCCCACCTGATTTTTAACACATGGCTCATTAGCAGAGGATGTCTCCCACAGAGATAAAAATCACTGCCTCATCTGGTTTCCAGGGATGATGATAGAATACATACCTTTGGGCACATCTTTACATTGTAACCTAGGACCATCCTGAAAATAAAAAGACCAGAACAATCTTCTGTAAAGTTGATTATAATTTTTTTTTGCTCTGATGTTAAAGCTGAATTTCCCTTAAAACTTGCTACAAAATTGATTGTTTATAAAAAAACAAGTGTAGGGGTTTTTTAAGCCTGAAAATGTGTTTTCCATTTTCTGAGCACTTCAGGAATATAATATATGGAGCTGCAATGAGAAACACACTGAAAAGATTTATTAGCAGACTTATCCTTTTATGTGAACCCACTAAAAGCATGGAGTATGGCTCACCAAATATCCCTGAAATTGCCTGGGTATGAGTAAAATATCATTTCACTACAGGATAAAGTGTTCCACTTAAAGTGCAAGTCTGGGCTCTAGGGAAATATTGACAAAGTGAAGTTATTATGAACTAAAACCTCTTCCTAGAAAACTGGGCAGATATACCAGTAATCCTAAGAGCAGTACCTGCTTCCCTCATGGCAGAAATAGTGCATATCAGAGAATTCGTTATTTGTACATAACAAAGTCTGTAAATGCATTTTATAAAGGCAAACCATAAAATACTGAGAATAACAGTGCAGGACTGAGAAACAAACTTGTTTCCCAGATGTATTTTCTTGTGCTATGGAAAACATAAAATGGACATAAGTCTTCACTGAGAATATTCTCTTCACAGCAGGACTCTTTAGTTCAGGAGGGTCAGAGTAACCTGTGCCAGCATTCAGCCTCCAGTCTCCAGATTAGGCAGGCTACCTGCATGAAGAGGGAACAGAGAGCTGTGTCTGCAGTGCCCTCAGCTACAGTCACTTTATTCTTCACAGAGCAGGATGTAGATTAAGTGCTTTTTTTTTTTTAGTAAGAAATCTTGAAGGAAAAAAAGGAGCACACTGCCAGAATATATGTCAGAGTTTCTTTATTAGAAAGGGAGAATCATCTGTAGTATTTTGAAAAACATTAGATTTAAAAGATATGGTCTAATGGTAAACCAGTAAAGGGATCATCTCACTTCTTGTTAATTTGCCATGAGGGAGAAGAGCTTCCTCATGCAGGCACCCAGAATTGTCTGCCTGAAGACTCACTGGTGGATATAAGCCTGTGTGTGATGAAGACCAATATGTATATACCATTGAATCTAGCTTGTGACTAAATTTAAAAAAAGGGACCCTTATAAAAAAACCAATCAACCGGTAAAATGAAAGTAAAGCAAAATTACATGCATTGGGTGAACAATAGAGATGCCTGATGAAAGATGAGCCAAGAATGACAAGCTGCTTAAAAATACATTACAAATATACCTGTTTAAGCAAAGGTGCACATTTTACCATTCCTCAGATCTCACAATTTCCAAGCATGGCTCAGATTTCTTGCTTTGTATTTCTGGTCATACAAATTTCTAATTTGCGTCTCTTATATAGGGAAGTGGACTTGTAATAGACCACTGCCTGGGGGAAGGTTTTTAGAGGAATCAGACAGGTTTTTATTTCTCTTTGGTTGCCTCTAAGCTCCTATCTGCCACTTTTCAGAATTGCTGTTTTCGATTATGCAAACTGGAACTGATATCACCTTTCAAAGCCTTGTCAAAATAGGTGCTGAAGGAGTTAGAAGCTGTACACATGGCTCTGTACCTTTCTTCAATACCACACTGGATCCTCTGCACGTGTTGGACATCTAACAGCTGCTAGACTTCGATTCTCTCCCCTCAATGCATCATGAATATTAAAACCTAATAACTTAAAGCATCCATTCAGACCAAAGCATCTGGACAGGCATTACCATTGGCTTGAGCCTGGCAGTAAGCTCATTTGGGTAGGCATTGTAATCCACCTTCTGCCTCTTATATGGTGAATGCCTGTCCAGGAGATATTAGTGAAAGAGGGATATTCTCTATATTCAAGCATGAGCTTGCCTCCAGGTGCTGGGCTGTGGTGTGCCCTGTCTGTGGTGCACCCACTCCACTGCACTTCCAGCCCCTCCATCATCTCCACCCTCCTTGCCATCCATGCACGAGTCCAGTGCTGAAAAGGATGGAGAGTGGACATCAAGGACTGCTTTCAGGGACATCTTATATGTTTTGGCCAAAATACTGGAGCTCAGTAACACCTTTGAACTCCCCCACAGGAGTTGAAGGAGCTGCCTTGTGTTTGCAAAGTGAACACATGATTCTCATTACAGGGCCAGGAGGGAGAAAAGCAACTATTAGTCTCTTCATTTCATAAAATCCTACCACGGTGTGGGGAAGAGATCTCTTGTCTCAATGGGAACCAAAAATAGAAATATTGGGGTCATGGACATTCTCAATACCCTGATAGTTAATTGCTAGTCAAAAGAATAGAAGGATCAGTTTTAAAAGATGTTAATAGACTGAAACTGTTAAAATCCACCTTTTAAAATTTAATTAACCTGTAACTTGTAACATAATTGTTAAAAACATTCATCTTATGATGAAATTAAAAATCATGAAGGTACAAGACATTTTATATCTGATTTGAATAGATTAAATCTATATTTAGTAATTTTATATAACTCAAATATTTGTGGACACTTACTCAAATATCAACATTAAATTTTAAATGTCCTATAGTTAAGTGTTTTTAAAACAGCTTTTTATCCTTTGCAATGCCCTCATTATGATTTAATAAGTTTTGAATTTGTATAAAGAAGAAACTTGCAAATTTATGTTTTGCAAATTTATTTTTCACAAATTTTTGCCAATACTTCAGTTCTCCTTCAAACCAAATTGTGATAAATTTCTACTTTATATTTCTCAAATTATCAATGAAATGCTTCACAGATACAAATCAGGACCACTTCTAGGACCATCATTTAAATTGTAGGATTTTTGTATTACAGAGTAATTTTGTGACTTATATTTTATTATCTAACCTGAATTCTCTCAACATTTCAAGTAAATTTTAGAAAACCCCCAGACACATTCCTGAATCAAAAGGTATCTAGGCACCTTCAGCTTCAGTTAAGTTGTAAATTTAACTTTCCTTTGTTTTCATTTTTTATTGGTTCCTTCTCTTATTTCAGCAGGTTTCTTATGACCTGACCCAGTGTTGTCTCATAATTTTAGGGTTTTTTTCAGAGTTCCAAGCAAACTATCTGATCTTCATTGAAAGCCTCTACTGAAGTGCTAGCCTTACAGTTTTTCCCAGTTGTTATCACAGAAGCATCTCTATCCTGAGGAAAACCTCAGAGGGAACAAGCTGCTGAAGGGTTATGTTTACTTTCTCACCCTGAAACGTTTCATTGTAGCTTTCGTTCTTAAGAGTTCTGTTTTTAAAAAAATATCTCCGGGAGTTCTCTTCCGATTAGAATTTAGGCAGTGACCAGGCCTTGATTCTACATGGAAAGGAAATGGTCAATAAACCCAGGTATTTTCTGCATCAAAATATTATTTGAGTAATTTTGACTTGGTAATTTTACCCTTTCAATATGGCAGCTGAGCTAATTTTAGGGTGAATTTGATGCTCTATCCAGAGATGATGATCTAATTCCTCATTGAATCAAGGCTTGTCAGCTGTTTGCATCACTCTGGGGTGATGACAAAGTGTTTTAAGGATTGATAATTACCTACTTTTATAAACGTATGTCCATCATTTAAAATATTGATGGTTGTAGTTAAATTATCCCTGATAATTTCTAGTTTTACTACATATATAATTTACTACATACATATATATATATATATATATATATATATATATATATATATTTCTTTTCACATTCGTAATGAAATTTATGTGTACTGGTTTTTAGGATCCACAAAAAGAAGATTGAGACAGGCAACACCACAGGTAAGACTGAGTCAAGTCTTGTATGTCTATAGTTTTTTGAACAGCTCTTATGAGGAACCTGAACTACCAACCTTCAGGCATTTTTGCTCATAGCGCAAGGGCAAAATTAAAAGAAAATCCTTCCATTTTAATTAGAAATCCAAAACCAGGGAAAATTGAAGGTCCATTTCCTCTAATAACTTGGAGCAAAGAGTTTGTATTTTCACGGGTGAATTCCAGCAAAGAATGTGAAACCCTACTGAATGTAAGAAAACATTGATTATTCTATAAGTAAAAAGCAGACACAGAAATGTGAATCGCGCAGGGATTCCAGCTTGTACCTGTATCTTGTGTTTTACTTGCAGAAGATTGTGAACTTCAGGTTTTCTAATGTGGGAATCAGTAGTATTGTAACATTTTTACTAGTTAATAGCTTAAGAGAAATATGGGGTTGAATTATATGTTAGACTTTTGCTTTTGCTTTGTTTGCTTTTAGTAGTACAGATTCATCAATTAGCCAGCTTACAGTTAATGTTTAAGCAACTTTAGCTAATGTATTAAGTCTAAATACCATGTGTCTGTCCAACACAATCCCAGAAAAAAACTTTTTCACTTTTTCAGTTAGTCTGCCCAATTTAATTATACAGGAAAAAATCAAACTTTAGTTAAAGATGTTTCTCCTTACCGTACTATGTATAAAAATCAGACCTTTTGACATACTTCTTTAGCTCAGTGTGCATTAATATCTCTTTACAAATACCATGGGGAATGTTTTTTATTTGTGAAAATAGAGTTTGACCTGCTATCCTTGCAGTTATATTGCTAATGCAAAGCTGTGTATGCCTTGCCATGGTAGTCGCTTGTTACTGGATGAGGAAGTGAAGCTCTGCTTTGACTAGCAGGTGAAAGGAGCAGGGCTGGCCAAGACCCTCTTGAAATAGTCAAGGGCAAGGCTGGGTTGGTCTCTATGTTTGCCACCAAGATTTTTGGCTCTGCTGTTGGATGCAATCCAGTAGGAGTTGAGCAGTGGGACCCATGCCATGCCAGACCTTGATGAAAAAGACAACCTTCTCTGGTACCAGAGGGCCATCCAGAGGGGAGGATAAACAGCCTGCAGATGGTATGAGCCACAGAATGGTTGAGACTGGATGGTTTATTTGATGAGTGAGTGAAAAAGTTTTTGAAAATAGATTTATATATTTTAGTCATAATAATAGTGGTGCTAATCATGGTGCCTTGATTCCGCCAATGTATTCAATAGATGATTAATAAAGCTTTTAAGGGAAGCTAAATGGTTCAAAGAGGAGAGGAAGGTGTTGGGTGTGTAAAACAAGGGTCACTCAGAATTCCTCAGAGATCAGAATGCAGAAATCAAATTAAAACCTTTCAATAAATTAATGCATATTAAGCCAATCAGACATGAAATAGAGATGTAAGCTTTAGTTTTAAGTTAGTGAGGGTGTGTTTTAAGTGCCTTAAGGAACAAAACCCTTAGAATCTGGTGTAAAAAAACAAGCTTCAAAAACAATCTTCAGTGAGAGCTCAAAAACAGTTTTAGACATAATAAAAATACAGTTAAAATATTGCTTACATTCTTCAGCTAGAACAGACAGTTATATGCACAAGTTATGTGTAAATTTTCATACAATAGAACTAGAATTCTAGTAACTTTAGAAGAAATGCTTCATGTTCGTGTTTTTAGCTCATTGGGTAATTTGTAAATAAAAATTCATGTGTTGGAGTGAGAGGTCTCTCTCACTCACTCTCTCTCCCTCTCTCCTCACTGCCACCATCACTGCCTGGAAGGAGACAGGAGCTGCTGCTGCTGCAACTTCTACCTCTGCTTGTGACTCTGTACCAGGCTGCAGCTTCTGCTTTTTTTCAGGACTTTACACCAGGCTGTAGATTCTGCTTCTAATCAGGACTCTATACCAGAAAGCTTTTAGCATAGACTTTAACACTTGGGGCTCTGTCTCTGAGACTGATGTGCTCCTGTAATAAACAGTTTTACAGCAGCCAACAACTGCTCTTGCCCTTTTTGGAGACTTAGACCCACGACAATCTTGACATCAAGGTGATCATGTCATGTGTTCCTTGACATGACTTTTGAATTTATTTTTACAAAATTAATTTTATCTCTTGGTGTGGCCTCTGAAATTTATTGGAATGAGGCAATTTTTTCTATATATATAGTTACTGTAAATAAATTACATTTTCTGTAATAAAGAGTTTTGCAGTGTTGTTAGTTATAATAACAGAATGAAGAACAGATAAACTGTAGAATACTTCTTGAGTAAAGCTACCAATTTTACCATCTCATTATCTGAACAAATTAACAGGTTTCTTGGACCCACCTTACCTAGAATGCACATTTCTTGTTCTTTAGGCTATTCTTCTGCAACACCAACTTTGGCATTGTTCAGCATCGCTGTTTTACTGGCACTCCTTTCCAAAGTAGTGAATTTTGAAGGATTAATCATGGCAGAAGGTTACAATAAGATATCTATTTTTCCCTGTCATTTCTCCTCTTTAACGTTACTACTATTAATTTTTCCATGCTTCAATGTATAATGGAAAAGCAATGATGATTGAACTGTGGACAAGAGATGGTCCAAAGGAAGATTCTAGTGGAAACTTTTGTAACAAAAAAAGTGTACCTAAAATGAGACTGTGGGAGAAGCAGTTGGAGCAGAATGCATGGAGGGAACACAGAACTGGTGCTGCTGAAAGGGCCTGTCTCTTTCCAGAGGTACTCCCTATGTATTTGCACCACTTCTGACTCTTCTACATCATACGTCAAAGTTTTGAATAAATATCTCATTGCTTTGAATCTGTAAAAAACCTTCTGGAATCTCATCAGTTCCCTCAATTTACTGACATATATGCACTTATCAACCTTTTACAACAAATGCAGATGGCATTCTGTATGTCTGGACAAGCAACAACAAAGTAATTCTGGTAGTTTAGTCAGTATTTTATGATATTAAATTCAGACACCTGGAATAGACAGATATGTTGATATTGTAGAATATTTGGAGATATTCACAGTTACTTTGCCACTGAAGTTTCTTCACTGTCACACTGCAACAGAAGTGTGAGAAAGCAGTGGCACTACCAAGTGTTAACCTGTGTACTTGAAGGGTTCTACTCCTCTTTAAGCCAAGAGACCAAAAGCCAAGTGGCAGTACCCTTCTGAACAAAACTCAGTTAATTTCAAAATAATGCACTCCTGGATACATGTAATTATGAATTATGAGGGAAAAGTTAGAAAATGAGTCAGAGACTTGTACACAAAGTTGTTCACTAAAACATCAGGTGTCTGAAGTTTCCCCTTTTCTTATCTTTCTGTAATATAAATCATAGAAACATAGAATGGTTTAGGTAGGAAAAGACCTTAGGGATCATCTACCAAAGAGCACGAACACCTTCTACAAGATCAGATGGAAAACAGCACCATAAAAAAAACCACAAAGATAAATAGAAACACAGATAAGCAAAAGAATGTATGAGGCATCTGCTGAATTTTATAATCATATATTGGGATTTTGCATCCCCTGAGAGTGAAATTTTATTCAGCTCTAAGACAATATGCAGGCTTAATTGCTTTTCCCACATTATTTCAATATCAAAGGCTACTTTATTTTAAAATTCCATCGAACAACCTGCTTTTCAGATTGGTAAAAGTACCAATCACTGCTGCTGTTGCATCCTTACTGCGCTGAAACTTGCCCTGCTGTTTTCACTGGGGAGGCAATACGACTGGTTATCCTAAGAGGTATTTGCCCTGCACAGAACTGCTATATCCAGCTGCTGGGGCTTTTACCATGGAGCTGTGTTTTCAGCACGGGTGCGAGCAATTCCTTGGAATGTCCTTTTGCTGTGTCTCTCAGGCTGGCACCTGGGAGCAGGTGGCAGCAGAGCCCCTTGCTTTAGGCAGCGCTGAGGGTGACACAGAGATTGGGCAACGCTTGCACTTGCGGAGCTACACAGCCCAAAAGAAACAGTAGCAGCATCTGAAATAGCATTTTAAAAACTGCAACAGGGGTGTGTCAGTTTTCAGTTACATTTTTCTTCACCTAGAAAACAGGTTTTCCTTAGCTGTTTCTTTGTCTTCCCCCTTGCAATCGCAAAATTAATTTGCCTTCATAGCCACTTACCTCAGGAAAATAGCGAGATATTATTATGTAGGAAAAAAAGCACATGAGTGGTCTTTCTTGTGGCCTGAGAACAGTGGTCATGGAACTTGTTCTATTTAACTGTTTAGAGAAAAAGGGGAGGAGCACCCCAGGACTCTCATTTGCACTATGTTTGCAAATTAAGAATTGGACATTGAGAATTTGTGACAGTCTCAACCTTCCAGACCAAGCTAAAGCTGCAGAACCATATCTTCTCATAAAGCATGAATCAGAAATTCTTTCATTCATGACAGTGGAAATGCATTCAGTGAACTTGGCACGGGTTCAGGGCCTGTGAAGTGTAGTTATTAAATCTTCAACCACGTATTTTATACATTCTAAGAATTTGGAATAGCGTTTTGGTCTTACGTTAGTTCTCATCTAACCAATGCAAATAGAAATGGAAGTTTTGAGAGGTTTGTCTTTGAAGCACACTACACCCCACTCCTTCAGTCCAGATTTCCTCTAGAAGGATTTTCTCAGGGGAATTTAGAGTGAAATAGGGACACGAAATGCAACTGACAATTCAGCCACACTCAAGATGTGGTGAAACTGCAGACATGAAGCAAAATTTCTTTTGTCTTATAATTTATATATAGTAAAAATAAGGACTATCAAGTCTTTTCATTTCTGCTTGTTTTATCTTGAATCTGCATTCTCAAAAGTTTCTGAACTAGAAGTAGTAGTACTAGAAAGAAATACTGTGGTACACCATGACAGCACAGAAAGGCAAGATGAGATGCAGGATGCCAAAAAGCAGAAGCAGGAGGATTTGAGCTGTCTGTGCAGGATTAGGAAGCTGCCTGGCCTCTTCTGCCTGTCAACAATAATGAAATTGAGTTCCACACTGAAGATAATTGCCTGAAGTCGTTCTCCAGCCACAGGGAACGTAAGATTAATAAAGAGCATTTGTTATAATTCTGTAACCAATTTATGTAATGGAACACATAGTAAATAAGCAAATACAGTCCAAGGATTTATCATAGTAAATTTATGCATCCATTTGTTCAATGTGTGTTAAAACAACCATTTGCATGAATCAGAGTGGTTCTCTTTGTGTTCTTTTTTCTCCGTTAAATTAAAAATTATTGTTAATGATGGGTTGCTGTTGTTGTTGAGCTTTTCTCTTTTGGGTTTTTGGGTTTTTGGGGGGTTTTGGGTTTTTTTGGTTTTTTTTTGTTTTTTTTTTCGATACCAAAATGACTGTGACAAAAGCAAACTTCCCAGCAACTGAAATATAGCATAAAGTTTTCCACAGAGCCTACATCACTGCCTGTTGCAATTGGAAGATTATTTGAACAAGATATCCAGAAGGACTAAAGCCCTATTGCAATTACACTGCATGTATCCTGAAACAACATCGTTAGATTTGAAACGAAACAGCACTGTAACACTAGAGATGGAAAACACCGTATTCTAAAAATCTGATCTGGAGTTATCTTCTTAAAAAGGGGGTCTAATATGGAGGGACAGAAGTCTTCTAAGTGCTATGGAAAGTAATCAGCTGGATATGATAAAATTTTAAAACTAAGGATTCATTTCTGAATGCTGAAAAAGTAAAAGAAGATGAAATACACCTACGTTTCTTGAATACCATTTAAAGAAAGAGAATTACTATATTAAGTTTATCTTTCATCCCATATCCATCTGATTCAGTGCAAAAATAAATTCTTTAACCTACTCATCTGTTTCATTAGGCCCTTCTGTTGTGATATGGTATGCAGTATTTGATTTTCCACATCAGTAACATTAATATTGCTGTTACTATTTTGCAGGAGATCCATTCTCTTAGATTATATGCCTCTGCAAATAAAATTATTTAAGCATGCCAGCTAATTGCCTGTGTCTTTTTTATGCCATTCCACCTCTCTTCTATGAGGTGACATTTTTCATTACAGTTTATTTTCCAGTGGCTGGTAGCATGTATAGCTCAAAGCTCAGATTACAGTCTAAAAATAGTGTAACCAGACTGCATCTATTGTTACTTAATAGGAACCTGAAATATCCATCTGAGCTTTCCTCAGGCTTCCTCCTCATGCACTTTACACACGATCACTGAATTATAAACCAAATTTTATTTAGAGTGGCTTTGTTCCTACCTCCATATATAACATGAACGAAGTGATGAAAAGTAGATACTCGGTTCTATAAATGAATAAATTCTCTAATATTATATGTTGGAAGGAACTGAGACCAATATTTTCCTCTTCTTTTCCACTGATTTCATAGTGATTTTATATAGTGAATACTCATATAGTAGCCCAAAGCAGCTCTGATAAGTTTGGAACAAAGGACTGTCCCTTCTTATTACATTCCTTATACCAGCAGTCATTGTAGGCTAGGAAATAAAAAGAACCTTTTATTGGCCTATGTAGGGCCATAATCATGTTGTTTTCATCCGGAATAAAAAATCTTTCTGATTATTATGGTACAAGGAAAACTATTGTAATAAGTAGATGTTGACTTCTGTTGAGATGCATATCATTATTTATTGATGGAATACATTAATGTGGAACAAGGGAAGACAAAGTCAATATTTATGATGAGGAAAAATAAATGGATGTTCAGTGAAACAAGCCATTAAATCCTCAGTCAGGAGGACTATCCCGCTTTGGTGCCTGTAAGACAGATATATAAATCCCATAACTTCCTTGAAATCAAAATGTTAAATATAGATATAAAAGCTCTACGAAGTTTATATTTGCTGTTAATTTATCCCAAACTGTCTCAGTAGTTCAATATTTTCCTATTTTTAGATACTAAGCTAAAATTATCAGATCATAGAATCATAAAGTCAAAAGCATTTTAAGACTATTGAAACCAACCATAAATCTGACACTGACATAAATTCTTCCATTAGACCATGTCCCTGAGTACCACATCCACACATCTCTTAAATATCTCAAGTGACAACAATGTTGCCCTTTCCTTGGGCAGCCTGTTTCTGGGCTTGACCACCTTTCTGTAAAAATATTTTGCCTAATACCCACTGTAAACTTCCCCTGGTACAACTCAAGGCCTTTTGGTTTTTTTCCTGTAATTTGTTACTTGGCAGAAGAGACTGGTTCTCGCCTCATCCAATCCCCTCTCAGGGAGTTGTAGAGGGGAATTAAGTCACCCTGAGCCTGCTTTTCTCCAGGCTGAGCCCCCACAGCTGCCTCAGCTGCTGCCCATGAGACTTGTGCTCCAGACCCTTCCCCAGCTCTGCTGTCCTTCTCTGGACATGCTCAGCACCTCAGTGTCCTTTTTCCAGTAAGATACAAGTTTTGAGGCTTGAAATATCTTTGTACACTGACTGGTTATTCTATATGTCATTCAAGCAGTGTGGCTTATTTGTAAAGAGAAGGTTTAGGACAACATACACTGGCCTAGGATTTGTCTGCATGATGCCAAAGCAAAAAAACCCACAAATGAGCTCCATCCTCTACCTTCATTAATTCCAAGTAATTTCTGGTTTTTTGAGAGATAGAAGAGAAATTTAGGACTCTCTATTTTAAAGAAAATTTTCTGCTTGAAAAAAAAAAAAGTTAGAATTAGTTTAGCTGTGAACAATTTTTTTTTTAATGTAGTATTTGTAGCACTCTTTTTAATGTTTCTCTTATGTTGTAGAATACATGAACATGAAACAACTCTTGAATCTGGACACCAAATACTAAAAGCAATAGCAATTTGTTACAGAGTAAATCTCCAATGGCAAAAGCTATTTACCGTGAACTGGGACTGCCTTTGGGATCTGAAATCAAATTAGATTTCCAGCATTTGTTTCCCCAAAAATATTTGCCAGGAATCACCTTTGCAAGGGGGCATATAGTGCAGAAACCAGGTAATTCACATATATTGACACAAAGCTGCTGAGTACTGATTATACCACCACTGGAAGTTTATTATTTCTATTGATTTGGAGTCTGTTGCAGGGCGGTTGCACTGCGCTTCGTGTACTGGGATAAAAAATGTTGTCTAATGGTTTTCTTGCTATTTGGTGCAAATACAACCACCATGGTCTGTACCAAAGTGTCTATAACGAACCTCATTAACCTAAACACTCAGCTTATCTGAGACCCACCTTGCACTAAAGCCATGGAGACAGGATTGTGACTGCCACCACAGCTAAAGGACTGCTGATCAAATAGAAACATAAATATACTGTCTTAAATTGAAACAAGTAAAAATATCTCTTCACTTCAGCTGTATCCCTCTGTGACTCCTTTTGTACATATTATTACTCTTTGGAGTGTCTTGTGAGCGAGGATTTCTGCTTCTTCCATCTGTCCCTGCTTCTTACTGCCCTGCACACTGGGAGAAATTGTATTTTGTTATTCAGTCAGAGATAAAAGACAAACTAATTTAAAATGGATAACTGAGATTAATGGCATAAAACTGATGTTATGATATAGATTTTTGGTGCATTTATCCTTTTAGTAATAGAAATAAAAAGTTAAAATAATGACAGATTAACTATGAGTTACCACCATGATCATCCTCACAGAAAAAGAAAAAGAGCCTTCTTAAATGTTTGCTTTCCTCTGACAATTTCACATTCCATCTATATCTTCTTGCTTCTGTGTCCCTATTTCTTGTCTAATCATATTGTCTTTTTTGCCATTGGAGTGAGACATAAATATTGATTGGGTACTACAATCCATAGTGCTGATTATCAGCAATTTTATCTCAAATACTCTAGTCTAGATACTGAAAAATTACATCAGTTTTGCTACTACTTCTTCTTAATCTGTTTACTGAAACAATTCCTCTGGAAATTTTACTCCTTAAAATTGAAGGATAAACTCTCTGCTGGAATAAGTGAGGTAATTAGCTCTACTGGAATAAGTAATACCACTACGTGGTTACAGTTATTTTTCTCCAAGTTACAGTGTGTGAATAATATAGGGTCTGATGTGCTTTATAGATAATATTTTGCATCTATAAAAACATTTCTTTTGACACTTATAATGCTGTTGTAGCTCTTGTAAGACAGTACAACTCTGTTGCTTAATCTTTTATGAAGTGGGAGAGACTAAATTATTGAACACTGTCTTGAAAGCTATTTAAAAGTTACACATAAGACAGAAATTTTCTGAGTTTCAGACACTGACTAAAACTTTTTGAATCTCATGAAAATTACCTTTTGTTAGTTGTCTATTCCAGGGAATATACCTTATGAATTTGTATGTTGCAGATAAAATCAAGAAATTATTCCTTTGTTTGTGACATAACTCTGAAGAGAGATTTTTCTTATCAATGAGGAAAGAGACTAAAGCATGAGCTGTTTATTAAAAGACTCAATATTGGAAAGAGATTTGGAAAATAGTTCAGCAGTCTATTTCTTAACAGAATAATCTGACTCCTCACAAAGCTGCTGTGAACCTTCCTGACATACACAGCACTTCCAATGTATGAAAAAAAGATATAGATCTCAGCTCTAGTCTTTTTTGCCAGTTCTTTTGCAAAAAATAATTTTTTTAAAATTCAGAATAAGATTCTTCCCTCTTCCATCCTTTATAAAATCAAGTGGTTTTCTTCCAGGTTTTTCCAACAGTCATTTATTATATCCTGCTGTTCTTATGCTTTAACAGAATCCATATGAATTTGACAAGTATCAGCCAGTTGTCAGTATTACAGAATCCCTCCACTCACTTTTTAACCCAGAAACTCTAGTGGTTCTTCCCTAGAAGTGATTTCAAATCACAGGGATAGATCATCAGGGACTGTAAATCTGTAGAGCTCCACTGACTGCACTGGCATATTTACACCTGCAGATGATTTGTTTCAAAGTATGCTATAAATAAAGGCAAAATACTTCTAATGGTATGTCATAATGATTGACACTTTCCATTTTAAAGACTGTAAAGCATTAAGCTTTTCAAGTGAATGTTTGTATTTTTGTACAAAGATAGATTAACAGCATTCCCAGAATGAGGGTGCCCACCCTTGCTTGAGTTCTCACTTTAGTGTAGTAAAGGGTCCATAGCAGATAAAATGCTACTTATCTAGCATAAAAACACCACTGAAGAAAACTTGAGCTTAAAAAATACACATATTTAATAATTAGTAAGCATATTGGTATCTTGGTTTGAAAGACAGGTGTCTGCTAAGGAAGGTAGGAGCCTCTCTTGAAATGGAAAAGGTAAACTCCCTCCCTACAAATCATTAAAATGTTTGAAACTAAGGAGCTCTCAGGCAAAGATATGGGAATAGGAATAACAGTTCTTTTCCAGGAAAATTAAAATAGAAATGCAGTAATACAGAAAAACAAAACACTGAAAGAGTCAGAATATAACCTGACACCCCATCAGTCAGGGTGTTGGTGGCAGTCCCATTAAATGGTGGCTGCAGTCCCCCTGCAGTGACAGATGTGGTTCAGCTGAAGCAGTGCTCCTGTGGAAGGGCAGTTTTCCTCTGAAGGTCCAGGGATGATGTGGAAAGGTCCGGTTTTCCTCTGGAATCCAGTGGAAAAAGGCTGTTCTGATGTTCCAAATCTCAGAGTTTGTTTAGGTAGGAAATGCTTGGCTGCTCCCCCTGGCTGGAGCATCTCCCAATGAGGTGATGTAATTTTATCAGTCATGCAGTGGGACTTAATGGGCCATTAACAGAAGAGATCTCCCTGGAGGAAGGGTGGTTTGTGGAAAAGATGAAGAACACTGCCACAGCTGGTTTCAACAGAACAGAAGACATGCCCTCGGAGATTAAGATCACTGCCCCGTCTGGTTTCCAGAGATGGTGACAGAATACATACTTTTGCAAGCCAAGACAATTGGAGACATGAAAATTGGTAAAACACTGGGAAAGGTGAATAACCAGTTTTTAGCAGTCTGTAGCTGTCCTCTATGTGAAATTTTTCTTTTACACTGCTCCATTAACTACTAATCCACAACTATGCCTTCAGATTCAGAAAATTTCTTTAATTGGGATTTAGCAGGCTGTTGGGGATTGAGATTTGTTCCATTACTGTCCCAGTTCTTCGGAGAATTTTTCCCATTATTATGCTAAGGAAGCCTGCCGGGTTACACCTGAGCTCTTTCATGGCTCAAGACAAAGGGGTAGGTGGGGGCTGTGTCCCGGGGCTTTTCACTCACCTGCAGGGTCTGAGGGAAGTCAGGACTGCTCGTTTCCAGCCCACGCCGGGAAGGCAGGCAGGCTCTCTGCTGTGGGACACTGCCCTGCATCTGCCCCGCTCCAGCCTCCTACCTCTGAGACCACAGCTGATCACCAAAAATCCCAAACAGTGAGCAGAGAGCCCTTCCTCCACCCTTTCTCCTACATGGGACCCAGCTGCCGCTGCTGCTTCCCCCCTCCCGCCTGCTCTCCGCAGCTGTGCGGGCTCTGCCCCCCTGCACCACCGGCACCGAGAGCAGGCAGAGCGTGCTGCGGCTGAAAAAAGGACTGGAACCGAGTTATTTGTCCTGTTTGGTTGGTAATTTTAATAGCTGCTGGTGTTTGTGTTTGTACTGTTAGATATATTAGTAAAGAGCTGTTATTCCTACCCCATTATTTTTGCCTGAGAGTCCCTGATTCAAAAACTATAATAATCGGGAGGGGGAGGACTTACATTCTCTATTTCAAAGAGGAGCTTCTGCCTTTATTGGCAGACACCTGTCCTTCAAACCAGGACACAGGCGAACAGGAAATGCCCCATATTTGTGTTTTGATCTGTGCAGATTCATCTATCACTGAAATGTCAGCATTTAAAATGCAGCTGGGAGAGTGGAACAAGCAGTCACCCAATAGATTTTAAAACTGCACCATGAGACAATATTTAGAATTTGTGACTTTGTAACACAGCTGCAAACCTCATTAAGAAGGAGGAAGAATTTATGCTGGAGGAAAGAATTATAATAGGACCTCACAGGGATTTATACAGATATATTAAAAATTAAATTGAATTGAATTTGGTTTTATATTAAGGCTGTCAGACTGAAGACATTCCAAGCACTTAAAAAAAAGAAGAGTTACTTACCAGCCCCAAAATGACAATGTAGAGAGCTTTCATACAGATTAAAGGTTTAAGGCATAATTTTAGATAGTCTTAGATCAGTTCTTCAATGGCCAACAAAACAATAATGGAACTTTATATATATATATCTCAAAGATATACTCTCTCTCTATATATATATATATGATATACTATATTAAAATAAATGTTTAAGTAGAAACACCTTGTAGATTTGCACTTTTATTTATACTCATATCATATATCTTATACATTACACATAATATGTATTTGAATGATTCTATGAGTTTATAGACATTAAATCTACTTCTAAAGATGCAAAATGGACAATTTTTGGTTATACATTCAAATGGTTAACTTGAAAGTAGCCATCTACTGTTGGGAACAAAAACTATATATATCAACAATAGAAAGGGTGGATGATGGCACCAGTAAAAGCAAGCATCTTTCCCCAAAAAACAGGTTCTTTTCTTTTCATTCAAATATTTTCATGAAACTGACTGATTTTTCATTAAAAAAAAAAAAAAAAAAAAAGGAAAAAAAAAATCAAGACCCTGTAGAATAAACTTGAAAATAAAGAAGTGTTAGATATTTCATTAAACTGCCAAATTCTTCCTCAAAATAATAATGCACTTTTTTGTGAACAGTTCTACAAGTAAGTGCTATAATTCATGAGGGGGTTTCAAAATTTATATTGTATAAGACAATTTTTACTATATAAAGGGAAAACTTTTGGGGACTGTATTCCTTACTCTGATTTAGGCAAAACCTTTATTTTCCTTAGTGGCAACTGCAGAAAAATGGCTTTGCTGCAGAGCAAGGAAAGACTTAAAACACTGATGGTAGAATAGAAGAAGTCTTAAAATGAGGTTGGAAGTTGATACAACCCTGTTAAAATTTTCTGTATCACCAGATAAAATACTGAATTATCAATTTCCCAAAATGCAGTATTTCAACAGAGATTTTGAAACCTGTTGGAAGTTTATTGGGAGAAAAGTATCAGCATGATGATCTGTGGTAGAACAAATTCATGTTTGTGTTTGTCATAGTGGCCAACAGTTAACAGAGAAAGAGTATTGAATGACACTAAGGCTGGAAAAGCAAGTATAGTAAAAGCAAATGGATTTGAGTCACTATGACTTACAGTGAATGAAAGAGAAATGCCAGAGAGCACATAAAAGAAAGATGTTTCACAGTAGATAATCTGCAACCTGGCACCACCAGATGACACGGTGCCTTTCTATGGAACAGAAAGTCATACGGGCAGAAATGCTGAACTTGTGTCTGTGCTCTTGATGTCATTGTTTGATAGTTTTTGATTTAGCTTTGTTTGACCACAACAAGTTGTTAATATGCTGTATTTCCATGATCCATTGCCTCACTCCATTCATTTCAGTCTCACCCTACCAACACATTGTCTTCATCAAGAGCTATCCTGTGAATCTGAACCACAGTGAATGTGTAATACCTGTTGATTGCTAAATTCATATAATTACTGTACAAATAACAGTTTACTCTATAGTAGTTTTCTCCAGTATGTCCACAACAATTTAATGAACAAAGGAGGCAGGGGAGCAGTTTTGAACTGTAACACAGTTCTTTCTGTGTGATCTACTGTGAATACGTGGAAGCTCTCAATGCTGGAGAGCTTTCCCAGAGTGGATTTTCCACCACAAAGAGGTTTCTAGGTCTTGAACTCTTCACAGACAGAATTTATGAAAAACTTTGCATGAAAACTATTTGCTTGAAAATTTCCTTGGACCTGGGACATAATTTTTAGTCAAAACTGTGAGACTTCTGAACCTTAAGTATCATGATGGTTAAAGTCAGGTCAAAGTGGGGATTAAAGTGACAGGGGTTAAAGTTCAACAATCCATTCAGGAGACTTAATGACCTGTTTTCCCAGCAAGTGCTGCAACCAAAGGGCTGCATAGTTGATTTTGGGTCATTAGTTTTCATTTCAGTCTGAAATAGAGTAATTGTTCCAGCCATTTTAGAAATGAGAAAACAGGAGGAAAAGTAGGTCTCTGAGAAATATCTGAAAGGTAAAAGGTCTGTCCATTTTAGCACTACAGAAGTAAAATTTCAGATTGTGCAGCTTCTGCGTACTACCAAAGTAGTCTTACTGAAATTATGAGGTCTGCTGGGTCAATATGCAAGAACAGAAGAACAATACATCCATAGATATTCACCACAAAGGGAAAGGTCCAGAGCTGTCGATCTGTCTGGATATTTAGTCAAGAAAACAGAGCATACCAGCTTCCACAGAACATATTTATCTCTTTTTTAACTGAGACAGTTATAGTATTTTTATCTGCTTTTTTTCCCAAATAATGAGAGGAAATAAGGAAGCAGTACAACAGCAAGTAATATGGAAATTTGTCCTTAGCTAGGGGCTTTATAAATGCTCGTAAATAATACTGAAGCTAAATGATCCTTCAAATCTGATACTTCACTAAGAAAATTGCAGCCTGCTCAGAAGTAAGAGAATCACCAGTGGCGTTTGTAAAACTCAATGAATATATTGAATTTCTAGAAGGGAATTTGACATTTCAAAGTTAGCTTTGATGCTAATAAACAAGATTGCAAAAGTGTGTACTCTGCCAGATCTTAAAACCACTAACATTATAATACTGAGTTTTCAAAAGTGCTTTAAACTTCAGGTTCTCAATCTGTGATTTACAGGGCAAATCAGATCTGAATCCATAAGAAAGAAAGCCTTCTCAGCATTGAGATTCAGAACCTGACAAACAAATATTTCCCTTTCATCCCTGAGAGCAGAAATGATAATATGCGTCAGTGCAGCAGCAGCACCAAGGTGAAGCACTCAGAACCTCATTAAGTGGCACTCCTGCTATGCACAACAGAAGGAGAATTGCTGATGGCAGGGAGACTTTTCTAAAGGATTGGTTGTTTTGATGTAAAGCTGATTGATATTAACAAGCACAACTCTTACCAGAGGATGCGACTTTTCCTCTAAGACCAGATCAGATACCACTGGCATGTCACTGGTGTGGCACTGTGCTGTAAAAGTTTCCTTTCTCCCCCCTCATAGACAATGCTTTATTATCATTCTGGTGGCCAAGGCTGTGAGGAAGGAAAATTACAGGATTGGAAAAGACAAGGTGAATATGTAAACTGTGTTTCATAGCACTACAAACATACCCTGCTGGGATTTTCACAGAGGGATTGGTGTTATAATAATTGAATCAGTCAGCATGAAGTCCTTTGTGTTCATCCTGGCCACAGAAGACTTTCCCCGTGTGCCTCAAGACAAACCCTGGGACAGCTGCTAGCGTTAGCGTGACACGGACTGACTTCTGCCAGAGCAGCCCTGTGCTGCAGAAAACAGAAGCAGATGGTGACAGGAACACAGGGAATGCTGCAAAGTTGCTGCAATTGCCTGGTTTTTAGTCATTCCTTGACTTTCCTCACAGCCTTTGAGAACACCTTAGATTACATTGACTTGTGAAAATAATTATCTAACTGCAAGATATGAATCCCTGGAAGCTATCAGGGTAGCATTATATTGAGTCACCTGAAATATGTGTTCTTAGGAAGGTATAAACCACTTCATTTATCTCAGAGCCCCATGCTGGAAGAACTAGACCATCAATTAATGAAAGAGTGTGATCACATACAAAATTTGTAGTGGCATTCAGCTCCAGGAAAAAAGGCCACCTGTTGTCAATGAGAAACTGAACAGATTTGAAGAACCTTGCATTTCTAGTTCACTTCAAAAAAGACCTAGGAATGTCAGCCTTTCAAGAGCTGCTAATGTTTGAAAGAATTTCTAAAGTACTTGACAGGTATTATGGTCAGCTTCATTCTTAGATTCCCTGTGATAAAGACAGAGTTTAACTGACATTTCTGCTCTTTGTATGAGTTATCTCTTAAATGTTTTTTATAAAAGATTTACAAGTTATTAATATTTAATTGTTTCATAATGAACAATGACTACTTCCTAAATTAAATACACGTGTGAGCTCATAAGTCAGAAGTTAACGGAAAGAAACACTTAGTACAGGACAGCAGGGGAAAACACACTCTAGCAGGATCCCTTGTTGAGGTAGCTATATTGACCCTTCCAAAAAACATAGGAAAGAAAAAAAGTGGTGATTGCATTTTTTTTATTAGATAATAGCGGATGCTGTATACCTCTAAATGAACTCTTGCCAAGCTTAGCTTAGAATCCAAATAGGGCCTAAGTGCACAAACCTTAACAAACCCAAAATAAACATGGCAGATTGTCTTTGTTTGGACATGAATTGTCTTGGTTCTGAGAACAGATGAGGAAAATCTTACCAATTTCCATGTTGTTGGACTAAAAGGCAGGTGATGTATGGAGGCTTTTATTTTGCACTTGGGGATGGTGGAATTGGAAGTTTTGATTTTCACAAGAACTAAGAACTGTCTCCCTGCACATGTTGAGACAAAGTGGACAAAGAACTTTACAGCCAAGATATAGAGCTCAACAGAGGCGTGATTTACACCTTGTGCAGGGCCATGACAGTAGCTCCTCAGGATTCACAGAGGAAGATAATATAAATCTCTGCATTATTTCAAAGTTGTCAGGGCTGCCCATAACTTTTAGAGTTGTTTTGGAGTGAGGATTTCTGGAAGGCACTAAAAACCAATGTACACATTTCATTCCAAAAGGATGTGTGATTTGGACTATGAAAGGAAATGACTGGCAGTTGTATTGCCAGTTCAGCAACATCTGCTCCTGCTCCAACCCTTGAACAAAAAGCCTCCTCATGGCCAGAGGTCTCACACTACAAGTCTCTTTCTATAGGTTTACGAAAATATTAAAACCAGGCACTGCTAAGGTTTGCTTTTAATCTCAGAAAATATCAGAATCAAATTGAACATAAACATTAAAATGATGCTTATATGGCAAAATATAATGATTGGCTGCTCTTGATTTATGAGCTCCTTATCTTTATTTTTGATAGGCAACTCATAGAGTTGGGATTTCTTGAAGAATTTTTTTTTCTTCTTTTCATAATATATTTCAAGTGCTCTTCCTCTCTTCTTCTGAGAGTTTGTCCAGTTCATTACATCCTATCTGAAGCTCTTCCTGTACTGTTTTGAAAATTTGGTTTTACATATACATATTTTTGGTTATATATGTATATATAGTCTATATATAAAATATTGCAGAAATTATATAGAAGTAGATCCATCAACTCAGCACAAACAAGTTTCTTTCCAGAGAATTTATTCTGGTGTTTGAAGTGTTTGGACATAATAATTTAGCATGTTGATAGAAAGCTGATGAATTGGAAATCAGAGGTTTCTTTCATGTTGATGACATAGAAAAGAAACACATGAACTTGGAAGACAGCAAGTCTAAAGCTGTTGTAGAACACCTTTCAACTCCTGCTGAGGTCAAAATTCGACATCATATGGTTTGTGTGCTCACAAACCAACAAAACCTGTGTATGGAAAGCATTCGCTTTCTCAGTCCTCACAAAGAGTGTTAAAATTAAAGTTATCTGGATGAAAAATTTAAAAAGCAAAATGCTGCAGTGAGGAAGAAGAAATTTGTACTCTCTTATTTTCTTCCAGTAGTGTTATTTGTATTATATTGAAAGTCCTGCAAGTACAGATTAAGACACACAGAAAAATCCAGGCCTGAATAACAAAGCAATAGATATACCATTTCATTTGGATATAATACAGGTGCTTTTCTTTTTTGTGGGAGTCGGCCTGGCTGGGACACAAAGTCAGGCAGGTTCCACCAAGAAAGAGCCAGGCACTGGGTTCAAGCTCTGGGAAGTGTTTGTTGACAAACAAAAACAGACTTTTGTTTGGGGCAGACTTAACTCTTCTTCCCACAGTCCTTAGTGGTTATGCTGATCGGTTCAAGTTCTGTTCCCGTTTTGGTTACTCATTCTCCTTATATGGTCATAGTTCCAGAAAGTTTCCCCACCAGGGGTGTATATTATCACACCCCCCTTGTTTTGGGTCCTTGGAATTTGTCCCCATGCAGTGTTCAGTTTCTGGGCACTGTCCCTGTTTTATTTTCCATTAGAGTTCTTTAGTTTTTGGCCAACTCTGTTGTTCCTGCCCCTTTATTTTTGTCACTTAGATGCTCAATACTAGGAACCCAAAAGTTTTGCTGTGGCCACCCTCACTGCAACTCTTTTCATGGTCAAAGTTTATTTATAAAGTAAATAATAATGATGTCACCAAATAAGGTGGATCACATAGAACATATACGGAGATATGTTTTAAAATTTGTTACAGTAAGGTGAATATGGGAAAGATTTTAGGGCTAGTAAGCCAAAAGAAACAAAAAGACTTTTTGGTTGGTGCTGGAAAAAAGGACTATTTATTCGCTATTTTTCTTTGAGAGAACTGGAGGTAGAATCTTGACCTAGAATTTCAATATACAGGTAAAAAAATCACATTGTGTAAACCTTTTTGCAACTGAATAAACAGTATCTTATGTTCACCCCTAGCAGAACTCACTGTCTTTACAAATGTAAGTGAGGAACTTGAAAGTTTGAAAGGATCTTAATAGATTGAATGGATCCAAAAATCCATTCTATCCCTCTGAAAATTTCTTCCTGGATTTCTCTCTAAACCTTCCTAGGTAATCAGTTACGGTCCTTCACCACCCTTGTTCCTTGTTCCTAAAAGTTTCATAATGTCCGATGTGAGTCTGCCTCTTGGTGATTTAAATTATGTCTTATGCACTACTGACAGAAAGAAATAGGCAAAAAAAAATCCCCTTCCTTTTTGCAATGATTTCTTATGAATGTGAATATTGTTACTACTCACTCTTTTCACATCTTCCCCTCTAGGCTAAACTACCAAAATCCACTCAATCCTTCTTTAGATCTAATATCCTGCCTCTTGTTTTCTCTGGACTCTCTTCAGGTGACCCACAAACTTTCTGGAAATGTGGCACTCATGCCAAAGTACAGTATTTTAGATGAGGCCTAGCATTTACAACAGAGTGAAACGATTGCTTAATATTAACATGTCTGCTTTTGATTCTGCCTTCCAGCACACATCTTGTGTCTTTTGTATCAGGAAGACATTGCATCCTCATCATAGTTGCATTGGAGCAATATTCTTTTGAAGGTATAGGAATTTGGCAGAATGACAACTCCTGATGTTCCAGCTGATCCTCAGAGATCAGGGAGGCTGGGCTTAATCTCTGATTTTGACTAGTTCAGCACTGTAAATCTGCTCGAGTCAGATAAGGTCTCCAATGCACCAATAGTGCATCTACAGTATGAGCCACACTACAAGTCTGGTCACATTCACAGCCCCAAACTCACCAGTAGTGTGGTTTATCAGTTTGACACTCTAAGTCTGTTAGATTTCAAGAAGAACTTTCACAATCACAGATTCACAATTACTGAAGTTTAATGATGTAATAGGTTATAGAGTCATGCTAGATTGCCTTATCTTGTCAGATAGCACTATATACAAGTGATCCTGGTTTTTCTCTGAAGCTGCCAGAGGTGCAAATCTCACCAAAGGAGTGTCCCTGCTTTAGGGAGGAAAGACAAGCAAGGCCACTGACTTGTCTACAAAGTGGCTGTAGTCTCACCCTCTTCCATGAAGGATCTGAAATACAATTCATACTTTTGGGAGAAGAGAAGGTAGGATTATAGTCAAATATGCTGTTAATGATGTCATAAGTGTTGTGGGGACAGCCACTGCATGTGTAAATATTGGATATCAAGAGTAACACAGGCATACATTACAAAGCTGTAGTTCTTGCACAAGGGCGGAACAGAACCGTGGCACCTCAGTACCACACCCTGTTCCATCGGTCTGATTGCAGCACTAAGGGTCAGCCTCTGCCTGAGCCTTGGACAGCATCACTCATGGCACATCTCTTGGACATTACTTCTCCATGTATCTTAACAGGATATCTCATGGCTCATTCCCACAAGCAGCTGCCTAAGATATTCAATACTAAATATTTGTGTAGTTAAACACTTATGACGGATTTAGGATGATGGATGGATGGATGGATGGATGGATGGATGGATGGATGGATGGATGGATGAAAGATCCATTTTTTCTCAGTCTGATCTTCAGATAGAAGAAATTAAGTAGCATCCTGAGCTACAATCTGTCCTCCAGAATACACTTAATCCCTCCACTAAAGACAGAAACAGGTATTATCTATAAATTCACTAAGCAAATTTACTAAGTACATTTATATCTATACTATCTAAATTTATTAATCTATTTTGCATTCCTAACAAGTAACAGCTGTTTTGGATAGCCTCAAAAACACACATCTCCACTTAATCCTTGTGTCATTTTGATTCGGACTTGTGTACAGAAACATCAATTGCCATTTGGATACCCGAGACTATTCCCAAAGGCCTGGAAGGTAAAAAACATTGTCAATAGGAGGCTGTACATGAAGAACAGAAGGATAACCTAAAAAACCTAAAAGAGAAATGTCTCAGTTTAGAAGGAATTGGATATTGTTCTTGTTTCTCTTTGTTCAGATTGTTAGACAGATACAAAAACAATCAGGTCAGTCTCATATGACTTACATATTCTACTGTAAGACCTGTCTTGAATGATTAAGAACACCAAACACCATCTGTAATTGAGCAGCACACCGTTTGCTTCTGATTTATTTTATGTAAACAGTTTGCAAGGCCAAGTTCAGTGTCATTAGAGCAGGTGAGTGTTCCTGGCCAGGGAGATGATTCCTCATTCCCAATGATTACCTGAGCATGCCTGAGGGGAAGAGGAGCATCCAGAGGGCAAGGCAGTGCCAAAAGGCAGAGAAAGATGCATATTGTTTGGACAACTTGATACTGCATGACTGATTTGGAGCAGTATAGGCCAAGGTAAATGCTGACAATTTTCACTGGAGAACACACAAACTGCTCAATTGATTTGCAGGCACCCAGAGGAGTAGGGGTAAGGAGAAGTGAGTGATGATTGCAGCATGCAGTCTTGTGCTAAATTTCTTTCATACTCAAGGAAGGGAAGGAGGCTGAAGTGCTGGTAGCTTATGAAAGTGTTATAGGAAAGATTGAAGGGAATACAGATCCTACAGTTAAGCTGTAGATGTCCTGATACCCATATCGGATGTAGGATAGAAATGATGTACATGGGGTCAAATATTCAGAGAAAGAGTTGACGTCGTTTTGTAAGAAGATATTGTCATGTGAATCTATGAGAAGGTTTTGGTAGTTTGACTTTTTTGCTGATGAAGCTTAATTATGAAATGAAGAAAGGGTATCTGTGGGAGTCAGCCTGACCTGTATTCCAGGTCAGACAACCATTAGTAAAGAAGACCTGCACCCCAGCCCTAGGCCTTTGTTTGAGTTGTGGTGATCCCAAAAGAGAAAGTTCCAAGGAGCTATGAGATTGCCCATGTTGATGCTTCATACATATTCCCAACCCTCATTTTCCAGTTGATCATTACCACTCCCAATCCCTAGAATGTTCTCCCATCCTTGTATGCCCATCAGCCCTCAACTGATGCAGTGTCCCACCCAGCCTACCCCATTGGACCCTACCTTCCCTTACCCCACCTCTGCACCACTTTCCCCTATACCCATTAAACCCTAATCTGACCTCCACACCTTCTCCTACCCCACATTTATACCCTGGACCTCCCTACATCCTGGTCTTCGACCACCAACTCCTACAAAGACCTTGTCCCTTTGGTTAGAGTGTTCAGATTTTTGGGCCTTGTCCCACATTTACTTCTACCATTATTAAAGTATTTTATGTTGCTAAGTTGCCATTGCACCGCTCTTCTTTTATTTTTGTGGCAATTGCCCCATTATCAGAAGAATCCTAAAAAGTATTGTCAGGGACCACCCTCACCCCTGACAGATATGTGGTTAATGAAGTCAAGCTGGGTATATGAAAGGTTATCCTGAGTCAGCTCAGAAACCTCTCATAGCCTGTGAGCAGCCCCGGACTTTTCTGTGCTGTCTACTTCAGTCACAAGTGACCTAGAAAAGAAAAAGAATGACAAACTGATTTGTAATTGTATGTGGGGACAAACTTGTGAGAAACGTGGATTTTAGAAGGCAACAAAATGGATTAAATTTTGCATAGGTAATTGGGAACTGATGCACACAGATAAAACCAGCCTGAATTTCCTAAGTAACATTATCTGAGCAAGCCATTACTGCTCATGTGAGACCTCGATATTTTCAAGCAACTGGTCTAAACCCAACTTAGTGCCTAATCAGCAGGAGAAAAAGCAAAAATAAGGTCAGGATTTACTCAAGAAAAGAAAGAAATGAGAAAGGAATGTAAGTTACAGTGAAAATCTATGGTTCACTCTATCTTGTATGTTGTGCCCTTAGAAGTTGTGTAGCAGAACTGGAAAAAATCAGCAAAGATCAGCAAGAATAAGGAAAGGTTTGGAACGATGTCTTTATGAGGAGCAATAAAGTACACTAGGACTATCAATTTTTAAAGGAGAAAGTGGAGAAGAATAGGACACAATCAAGTTTTAACTTTCTTTTCAAGTATTCTATTCTTATAGATGATACTAAGTAGAGTTTTCAGTTTGTGGAAACAAAAAAAAGGGTACAGATCGTCACAGTTATGATTAACCTGAGGAATTCTTTTCTTGCAGGAAGCTGTAAATGCTGGCAGTTTACAATGGGGTTCCAGAATTCAAATGCATAGCAGAAAATCCATTTGAGAGTTGCAAATATAGAGAAGTTATTCCTGGAAGTCCCTGTATTATGTATGATTGTTTGGGTTGCATAGAGGGTAAATACCACCACATGCTTCCTCTATTCTTGTATATTTTTTCTAAGCCTATTGACTTTAGGCAAGTAAAAAAACCATGCTTTGGGCGTGACCCAGTATGAACACTCTGTAATGGTAAAAGAGAGTTGGTTCCCAGGGACATGAAGAAACAGTAAGGTTGGCAGTTACCTGAGTTACAATTTACAGTCAGTGAGCAGGGACAGAAAAAAACTTGAAAAATGTAGGTGCCTTGCAACACAATAGTGGTAAGAGTAAGAGAATTTAAATCCTTTTTATACTTAAAGTTTTTTCTGTAGTCTAAAAAAATTTCTATCGTAATATCTGTTGAAATAAAATATGATGTATTACTACAAAAACTCTTCTGGTTTTGGAATACTCAGTTCTGAGGAAAACACCCATTCTGCCCCAATCAAAGGTTTAACTGACTTAAAGATGTCATACAACTATATATTCTGGGTAAGCTTAAAATTTTCACACCAAAACCTTTCTTTGCCTGCTGTCCTGATTTGAAAATATACGGAAAAAATGTGGGACTTCAATACTTTATATTGACAAAGCTTTCAAAATAAAATCACAGCTATTTCCAGAAAAGATAAAATAACCTTAGATATGGAAGACATATTAGCAATGCCTACTTATCAAAACTTTGAAATTTATGATGATTTAATGGAATCCTTATATTTGGAGGATGCACATTCCAGATCACAGGCAGTTTGTAAACCACTTCAAGTAACCCAAAAGAAGAATGATTTTAAGTGAGATCTTCAACAACCACAAGCTTTTGAACAAATTAAACAGGTGGTTGTTTATGCCATATTGCTTGGGCCAGTCAGGACAGGACAAGATGCAAAAAACGTGCTCTATGCTGCAGCCAGGAAGAATGGTCCTTCCTGGATGCCCTGGTAAAAGGTACCTTGAGGATGACTCCTGGGGGATCTGAAGTTAGCTACACCCTGACCAAAAAAAAAAGATGCTGGCAACCTGTGAAGGGGTTCAAGCTGCCTCAGAAGTGATTTGCACCAAAGCACAGCTCCTCCTGGCACCCCAGCTGTTGATGCTGGGGTGATTGTTCAAAAGGAAAGTGCCCTCTACACATAGTGCCACTGATATGATGTGCAGTAAATAGAACACTCTGATCACACAGCAAATCTGGATAGGAAATCCCAGTTATCCAGGGATCTTGGGAGGCACCGCAAACTGGCCCAAAGGCAAAGATTTTGGGCTATCATCAGAGGAAAAGGTGACATGCTGAGCAACCCCACCATATAACCAGCTACCAGTAAATGAAAAGTGATACCCTCTCTTCACTGTCATTTTCTGCCAAATTGTAGGACTACATAAAAAACAAAAGTTGCTGTTTGGAGTCTTACATGATAAGTCACAGAAGCTACCAAGGGAAAAGGCTGATGAAGTCAGGTTGCAGAGGTGAAAGCTGGCTTTGGATACGGCTGAATGAGAGAAATGCCTGCACTCTACCTCTACACTGACTCATGCATGAGGGGAAATGCTCTGTGTGGCTGGCTGGAATGATGAAAGGCAGCTGGCAGTGCAGAGGGAAACCCACCTGGGCTGCTGGACTGTGGCAAGACAATGCTGCCCAGGCACAGAATCTGGCTGTAAAGTACCTCATACAGATAGATGCATGTGTATCCTAGAATCAGGCTACAGAAGAACACTGCAGCACTGGACAGGTAGATTTAGCTGCCAAGATTAAGGCATTTCAGGTGGATCTGGTCTAGCAGCATAGTGGTGAGTTATTTCTCACTAAGGGAGCCCATGAGGCCTCTGATCTTCAGGGAAGAGATGTAACATTCACTAGGCTTGTGATCGAGGGGTGGGCTCAACCATGGGCACCATCTCCAGGCAATCCATGACTGTGAAACGTGCTGCAATCACGTGGGCAAAGCCTCTGTGGTGTGGGAGACGATGCTTGAAATATAAATATGGGGCATCCTGTCAGATTGATCACATCACACTCTGCACACCTGCCAAGGAAGGTGTTATGTGTTGACAGTGGGGAAAACAGCCCCTGGATGGCTGGAGACACACCCTGTGCCTCACACCACTGCCTGGAACACCATGCTGTGCCTTGGAAAGCCAGTCCTCTGGAGACATGGCTCCCCCAAGAGAAACTATTCTGACAATGAAACTCATTTCAAAAACAGCCTCCCAGACACCTGGGCCAGAGAGCACAAATTAAATATGATACTCCAGTCTCTGGTGTTTTGTATGTTGAAATGTAATGGACTGCTGAAAACCACCTTGAAAGCAATGGGATCTACATTTAGCAAAGGCTACCTTGCTGGTTAACATCAGCTGAGTTGACCCTTCCCAATCAAAACCTCCATACACTCTAGAAGAGATAAAGTCCCTGTGATACACCTGAGAAATGTGTGAGGGAAGACAGTTCGGATTGTCCAACCTCAAGCAAAGAGGAACCCAGGGAACATTCACTCACTTGAGTGTTCCTTCTGGTTGGGAAAAAACATAGTGTGCAAAGCCATGTGGTATTGCAAATAGCTTCTATGTCTTATGCTTTTTGTTATTGTTTCTATTACTGTTATCTTATCTCACTGCTGTTTCCAGTAAATTGCTCTTATCTCAGCCTTGGCTTTGACTATTGCACTTCCATTCTTGGAGGGAGGAAGTGAGGAAGCAGTGTGGTTTTAGAGGGAGTACTAAATTCAGGAATACCATTCCTAAATCCTGACACTGTCCCTTGTGTTTCTCCCAAAGCGAGTGTGCCATTGCAATAACACTGAAAAGTATATAGGATGATTATACATAGATAAACAAATATGAGGGGTTGATCAAAAGAATGAAGAAGAGTAAAAAAAGACAGGAGAAGAAACATGACAAGTATGAATACTGACCCTACTACTTCCACTCTTTCAACATTTCCTATGTCAATAAAAATGCTTTCTTCTCTTTCTCTCACAGCCTAAACACCTTTATCTTGTTTTTTATTGTATCTGTCAAAGAAGTTTGACATTTAATAGATATTTTTCTATAATTATGCCTGCACTGCTTTGTACTTTGGAAGCCTGCAGTAAATAATGAACACTGAACCTAGAAAGACAGGTGGTACTTAAACATCTCTATGGTGTATTGCTTGCCTGCTAGAGGGAGCAAAGGTATAAGAATAATAACTCATAATGATGTAAACACAAAGAAGATAGTCATAAGGATTCTGGCAAGCCTTCTGTATAAATTACCCTCAAGAGATTGCAAACTCTCACAGAAAGTGTATATGCAGGCAGCCACTGCTGGTAGATCAGCTATTAACATAGTCTTTGCTTTAAGACTGCTGAAAGAAAAATGTCTGAAATAAAAAAGGTTTTTTTCTTGGCTTTCAAAGTATTTACAGAACCTCAGTTAGATAGTCAGAAGTTTTCCAGACAATGAAGGATTGAATTGAATGCTCATTTTGAACAGATCTTTTCAAAAGTCAAGTGAGTTAAGTGTGATAGTGAACTTTGTGACGCATTTGAAATTCTCAGTAGTGCCAAACATTAATTGTTCCAGCAGTAACTCTCTTCCCTCCAGGATTTCCTTTATTTTTAAATCCTATTTCCTCTCTGCTCCTCAATAGGTACCTTTCCATAAAAAAACCTGATACAAAATTGTTTACCTGCTGATTTGTAAACATGTTTTTATACTGACATTACCACACCCAGTCATAGAAAGACCATGAATGTTAACGATCTGGAGTTCCTTTGTATTAACTTGCCATTTGTTTGAACTAACTGCCTATCCAAGGAAAAAACCTTGACTGTATGCCAGCTCTATCAGTCAATCTAACAGCATGACAGTATGACAGAGGATTACATGTGTTTTACTTGTTCTTTTGATCAGATGCAAATAAATTATAGAAAAATTATAGATATTAAGATTAGTTTTCCCATTAAAAAGATAGCTGCAAATATACAGTCTAGCAATAAGCTGCTGCTCAAGGGAAAGTAACCAATGAATGGTGAACATCATGATCCATAGGATGATTTCTGTTGTGCTGTAGAAAAGTGGTCATGGAAAATTTGAAAAATTTTTGGACGTGAAAAAGAATGAACTAAGATTGACCACCTTCACTTTGGGAAAGCTGGACTGTTTCCTACATCCTGAGTATCCATGAGAGTAGTGCCTAAAGGGTGTGAGAAGTTTAAGCTGTATAGCTGTACAGCCTTTTAAGAATTTTTAGTTAAAGATAAATCCTTTACCTTGTTTACTTTCTTCTTTGAGAAGAGGCTTCTTTCTGAAACTTCAAAGTACTAAAAATCTCTAAGAATTTACTGACTGCCTCTTTATTAACAGTCATTTCAGTGATATTTAACCTAAAATTTTTAGGGCCCAATGTGCTATCTCAGAAATGTGTCTTTCTAAATTAAACAGTATCACTTATCTGAGAAGAATAAGTGTAATGATAAACCTTTTCTAATTTACTGACATCAAAACAGATACTCTTTTTTACTCATTTAAATAGTGCCTTAAATATTAGTGTCTTGCATGGGGAAAGACATTTTTCTCCCTTTTCCTGCTGTTCTTGCCCTCTAAATAATTGTCACCTTGAAAAAGTTTATAATTTCCACTGGACTCTAGGAAAACCACCGATGTGACTGAAGACTGGTAAGGACTGAGATTTTACTACCTAGATGAGAAAAGTTAAAAATTTAGATGAGAAAAATACAATTGTCTTTATTGTGGAAGATCAATTATATTTTTAGTATATTGGTTATGTTGCCATGAATCCGTAAAGGAAAGCAAGAATTCTACAGTTTGTTTTTTTTGTTGTTGTTGTTTTGGTAGGGGTCTCGGTGGATTTTGAGAGTTTTTTTAGTTGCTTGGTAGGTTGGGGAGGGGGATGGAGGGTTTTTGGTTGTTTGAGGTGGAGGGCTTTTTGTTGTGTTGCTTGTGTTTTTTGCTGTCTATGTTTCCTTTTTCAAACTTTATCTATCTAGCCCTTTTACTCCAGATAAAAGGGCTGCAATTTTTTTTGATGGAATATATAATTAAATCTAACACCCAATCTACTGAGACATATATTTAGCATTGTTGCATGTCAGTAACATCTATGACCAGATGATTGGTTACACTTCCCTCTCCTTAGTCTATATCACCTCCTCCTGAATTTCATTTTATGCAACATAGCACAACCTAATTTAAAGAAACAATCCAAATTCCTTGTATTCTGCCAGGATTTTCTAGCACCTAAAATAGAAGTGGCACTTAGCTCTGTTGCTCACTAGGCACCCCAAAGTCAGTGCAAGATAGACATGGTCTCAGGAGGTCAATTCAGGGCATAGTGACACATAATCAAAATTGGTAATTTAAATTCTGGCTTAGAAAAAATTACAGTGAAAGTAGATGTTTATTTATGTATCCTCTCCTGTTTCCATGAGATGGATAACATAACCTGAATTCAATCATTCTGAAACCTTTTCTTGGGGGTGTCAAATGTTAAGAGGGAAAACCAATTTTGTCTTACACACTATGAAAACAACAGTTCCACCAGTCTGATAGTCACCAGCCTCTAACACCAAGAAGCAGCAGCAACAGCAACCCCCCCAGAGGTACGTGACGAATACTGAAGGGTTGACATTTGCAAATTAGACTTTTGCTTTACTTTGTGGCTACACATTCTCATACTTCAAATATAGGAAGTGAAATTACTGCCTCAAAAGGGTTTGATACAGTACCTGAGTGCACTGGTGAAATGTCAGTATTTTGAGTCAACAGGCATGGTGAGTCCTCCAGATGCCCACAGGAGCCCATGACATGGACTGCCTCTACAGGCAGCAGGTTGTGGTTTAATGGTTTGGCTCTCTAACCTCAAACCACTCAAACTTCACACAGGAAGCCAAAGCAACAATCTGAGGAAATTTAGTGTTTACTCAGTGATGAGCTTAAACTGCCTCACTGAAATCATGTTGATTTATTACCAAAATCAAGCTGTTACCATCATAGTGAATAATATTTAAGTACAGATAAGCTGAAGCATCCTAACTGTTCTGATATTGTTCATGCATTCTATATGGCCATATTTTTTGAAATAATAAAATCTTTAATATTTCTATAAAAAGCAAGTGTTGCCAAGCTGTCTTGTTAATTTTGCATATAAATCTTTGTGATACTGTCCTGATTTCTTAGGTTTTTAAATCAGCTAATGAATTGTGGTAATTAACCCGTTGCTTCTTAATCAGACTCTTGTACTATAAGTGAAGGAGTTCTTCTGAACACCTCCATACTAATGGTTCATAGCAGTTTGAAAACAGAGCTTCACTTATTGATTTTAGAAACATCCTTTGAATGGGCAGAGCAAAATCACAATTGGCATGCTGAACGTGTATCATGCAAGTAGAGATATCTTCCATCTGAATATTGTCTTCCACTTCTGTTTGTGGCCCTGTAAACTTTTCCTAATCCCAAACGACTCAGCAACCCGCAAACACACCCTGCTGGTTGAAGAAGAAAGATTTTTAGACTTAGTGTGCAAAAAGATTTGAATTGAACTTCAAGTTTTGTTCAAGAGGAAAGTATTGTGGCAATGCCCTCCCTGTAGCTCTAGGGAAGCCAAAGTGTTGTAGCAGTACTTTGTAATGTCCCTTCATGAATTATTATATGCTCTTTTCACATATAAACAGGTATTTCATTTATTCTGTTCCTATCATAAAACATTGTTACTAAGATACTAAGTTACAAATAGAAATCAGAGAAAAAAATAGAAGGAAATATTTTTTTTTCTGATTTCCATTTGTAACTCCAGCCAAAGGCATTCACCTGAGATGCTCATACATTTTTAATCCAAAAGGTGTGGTAAGGAGTTTTGTGTTCTTGGGAAACTAGAAAAGTATGTTCAATCACATGCACTAGTAAGAAAATGTAATTTTTGGAGCTGATGGTCCAAAAATGTCTCTTGCATCAAGGTACCTCACATTTCTTCCTTCACAAGTTACAGCCCATGACCTGAGGTGACAAGCCTTTAGAATGCCTCAATACCTTTGCAGATATTCCTTCTATTTCAAGGTATTGCTAGAGGTTGATTTCGTGGCCACTTTCAGTCACTTGGATGCTGTAAATGAGGTGTAATGCAAGAGAGAATCTGGCCCAGTTTTTGAGTCTTTGGGCTGTAAAATACTCTGCTCACATTTAATTAGTGTCTTGGTAGCTACCTCATAAATTTTGCTCAACTAATTTGGAAGAAATTTTGTACAGTGGTATATATAATACAGTTCTTGAATTTCCAGCTGTCTGTTTCAATTATTTTCTTTACACCTTAGTAATTTTTCTTAGAGGATTTGTTTTTTTCTTCCAATATTATGTCTAGAAAAGATTCGTGTACACTGTCTGTGAAGCAGTGTTTTCACTGTTTATGAATGGTTATTTTGAATGTTTTCTGGCTTTCTCCAGATTCCATCATAAATATTGCTTCCTCAGTCTTCTCATCACTGATTTATTATAACTGGATCCCATCCATTTTCATTTTAAACTGTGAATGAGTTGAGCTGCTACTTCCTAATATCAGAAATTACTTCTCCTAACTTTACTGTTTTGGTTACTGCCATCATTTTATTCAAGTTGAAAATGCCTATATGAACAGCAGCTCCATCATCTTCCAGTGAAGCCTGACCTCACTTTCTCAGATCATATGGGTTTTTTTCCTCAGGTTCCACAAGTACTTTCCTGTTCAGCCAAACTGGACTTACTCATCTTATGGTTTTAATTAAATTAATAAAAGACCACCATTTTTCATGACAGCCACTGTTCAAAAATTGGCTCCACAAACTGTGAAAATAAAATTGTCTTTTGTCACAAAATAAAATCAAGTGTTTTGACATAGTAGGTAGAAATTTATTTACATTCTTTGCAAATTTAGCTATATTTTATCATAAATTACAACATTCTTTAGTGCTTTAGTCAGGTTATCTCTTCTTGAAAATTCAAGAATCAAACTCTGTAATTATATGGATATTTGAAAATATTATTTATTGGGGAAATGGGTCAGGAGTTAAGAAGTTGTACTGGTTTTTGCTGGGGTGGATTTAATTTTATTCAGAGTGGCAGGTACTGGTCTGTGTTTTGGATTTGTTCTGAGTGCAGAGCTCATATTAAAAAGATGCTGTTGTTGTTGTTAGGCAGGGATTGCACAGAGCCAAGGACTTTCCTGCTTTGCACGCTGCCACCCTGGAGGTGCCTGAGCTGCCTGGGAAGTTGGGAGGAGACACAGCCAGGACAGGTGACCCCAAACTGACCAAAGGGAATTTCCAGACGTTGTGACATCAGGCTCAGTGTATAAAGTGTGGGGAAGAAGGAGGAAGCAGGGATGTTTGGACTGATGGGGTTTGTCCTCCCAAGTCACCATTAGTGTGATGGGGCCCTGCTCTGCTGGAAATGGCTGAACACCTGCTCAACCACAGGAAGCAGGGAATTCATTCCTTGGTTTGCTTTGCTTGTTTTGCCTCCCTTATTAAACAGTCTGCATCTCAACTCATGAGCATTGTTGCTCTTGCACTTCTGATTTCTCCCTGATCCTGCTGGTGGGGAAATGAAGGAATATGTGGGGCTTTGCTGCTGGGGTTAAACCTCAACACAAATTCACTTATCTTGAGAAGTTTGGAATAGTCTTTCTGAGTGTTGTGATTTCTCAAAATATCTCATATTATGGCAAAGTAGGATGGGAATCCTGCTTGTGAGTTACTGTCAAAGTAGCCAGATCTGCCTACAGCTTGAGAGGCAGAGGGGCAGACCTCAATGATTAGTAATTAGTCATTTACACTTTCTCAAACACCAGCCGCACTGCCACTGTTTCAAATGTATACAAGGCAACTTAAATTCCTCATTTCTCAAATCTAAATGAAAGTACAAGGGTATACATGTTGTTTTGCTGCTAAAAAAATTCTTCTACTTCTGCCATAATGATTCATTGACAAAAAATCCCATGAACCAATTAAAAAGTAATTATTTTACATTAGTTATCTAGCAACAAACAAATCATCCTCTTATGTCTTGCAATAAAAAGGACCCTTATTCTTTCAGAAAAAGATGTGAATTGACATCTAAAGGAGCACTAATCCAAAAAGGTTGTTTGCAGTACTAATAACACTGAAGTAAACGAAAAGTGAGAGTCAATGTCATATGAATAAATGATTTCAGGTAAGTAGAATTTAAAATTCAAACCTTTGTAGGAAGGGTTTAACTCTTAACAAAAGCTTTAACAGATTGTCATTGACTTAATTTTTAAATAGTGTTCACATTAATGGAGTATCATATCCTATGCAAATGTGTTTCTTATTCCCAGCTTTATTTGTTGGATTTAGTAAATAACTGCTCAAGTTACAATGGATTTGACAGTCAAGGTGGAGTGTTATAATGCTTTTTGCTTTGCAAAAAGGTCAGTAGGAAAAGATTTGGTGTGTCTGCACATGATACTCTTGTGCCTTTGGAAGGACTGGCAGTCCTTCTTACAGTGCCAGCATCTGAACTGAGCTACTTGAAGTGTGAATTTGAATCAGAGGAGGTAAAATGCTTTCATTTTACAGTTGCAAAGCTATTTGCAGGAGCAATATTATCTCTGTCACATGTTACTTTCCATTTCTCTTCAGTGAGAAGAACGACCTAATAGGATGGATCCATAGAATGGACCCAACACAAGAAATTAATTTCTGCATTGCAAAGACAAGCAGTGTTCCAGCACTGGAATATCAGCTTCAATCTCCCTCTCCTGTACTAGAGATTGCAAACAAGGCAGTTACAGTGCAACACTTTGCTCATCAGTTCTCTGTTCCTAGCAGTCACCCATTCCAGTTGGGGACTTGGTCATCCTTCTCTGTTGCTGGAGAATGAAGACATTACTAGGGGTCATTCTGGGCTCAAAGGCCCTGAAATAGGTGACACAAAAAGAGGGGTCTCTTTATGCAAGTGAACTAAATATTTCACAAAAAATTCTTCAGGGTAGTTGTTTTCTGTGCTCTTCTAAGAACGAAAATGTCCTTATCTCTCTGTTTACTTGTTGTGGAATTTTTTTTTTTTTTTTTTTTTATCCCACAAAGATTTCTTGGATTTTAGCTGACAATATCTTTTTTTTTCCTTCTTTTCCTGTTTTTCTTTAATAGCTGCCATTGTCCTCAGTGATAACTGAAAATATAGAATGTCCCTACCCTTAGAAGTGCTACAGGAAGTGAGATGCAACAGATGGAAAAAGACAGACTGATGGAATAGGGAACACTGACAATGCCAGTCTGCCTGACAGTTGGTAGTCTCAGATCATCAGCATCCTAACAACTGTTGTCAAGCTTCTTGTAGGCACCACAGCAAACAAAGATTTTAAAGCACATTCTGAAGGACAAAGATAAGTTTTCTTTGCAGTTATTTATTGAAAAATATTATCTTACAGAGAACAGATACACAATTTAACAGTATAAGCAATCAAAGTCAGCACAAATATTCAAATATTCAAATATTCACTTCTATCTGACTGCCATGCACAAGTTTATGCAGTCATGCAGCTTGTTTTGCCAAGTGGAATTCACAATCTGCATTTTAGAAAAGCCTATATGAATGTAATATCCCCTCTTTCACTCTTCAAGGAAAATTCCTTCACTGGCATATTTTTAAAAGTCTTGGTAGCAAAAGAAAATGTTAAATTTTGCATTCCCTTTTCATCATGGTAAGAATACATTAGTTCAAGAGCAGCCAAAAATTTTCGTATATTCCCATTTTACAGGCGATGATGTGAGAATAAAGAGGTCATGCACTGTATTCAGTGTGGGTGAAAATTAGCAACTTACAGTGTATGAGTTCAACACATCCCTGGGGTGATGGGATTTCAACACTGGAGTTGGTGGGAGGCTTAGGTATTAAGGTTTTTTGATTAGGAGGGAAGGTTTTTCCTCCTCAGTAAAGCTTCAAAAACTGATGGATGCACACATGCAATTTCCTAAACCAAGGAACTAAGAAGAGTGATATTGATATATGCTGTATCAGCTGGTATTTCCATTTTTGTCAGGAATAATATTCTTTTCTTTGAATTACCACTGAAATTTCCTGTAAAAAAATTTACTAAAGTAGTGATACTATGGCAAATTGGCCAGGTGGTGCTGACGATGAGCTGAAAAGATCTGTACATCCAACAGTAAACAGGGAATTCACTGTAACAATTCCAGTTTGAAAATCACCCTGTTTTCTGGATGGTTTAACTTCCTAAACACGTACCAAGTGATTTTTAATATGTAGGGGGTGGTGCTTATATAAATAACTGCACATATTTCATCGTTGCATGGTTAAGTATTTAGTTTGATACTTGTGAATGCACAAAAACATGCATGTGGAGAGAAGGAAAGAGAGAGAGAAGGAGATACATACCTACAGTGACAGACTGTAACCTCAGAGTCCTTATGGGTTTGTAGTGAAGGAAGGAAAAGATAAGAAAAAAAGAAATATTCAGTCCTTTTATGGTAGCCTATGGAAAATAGAAAATGGTAAAATTTATTTAACCAGTTTGCTTTCTCCACAAATGCCCAATCTTTGTCGATTCTAACATGTGTTATACTTGACTATTTTCATATGGTTTCTTTTTAGATAGCTCTTCAATGTGCTCTTGAAATCTGTTACCCTAAAATTACTAATGCCTTATTATTTCATGAAGCAAGTGTTCTCATTCTGTACCTCCAATGCTACAGGCAGGACTTTAATACATATCCTCAGCTCCTTGATCTCACAGTCACCTCCACCTAAATGTGTAAAACTGGCTTGAAAATTCTATATTCATGGGTTTTCTTTCTTCTAAAGCTCTAATTTGCATTACCAGGGGAAGGACTTTTTGCAGGCCAGGTAGAGGCATCCTGCCTAGCAGCAAATGTTCAGGGTGGGGTTGTTCATTATCAAATTTTACACCTTGTGTGTTAATGAGCACCACATTTGTACTAGAGAGTATGTAGAAAGGGGAGATATTTGGTCATTCCTTTTCATCACTTGCCTCTTCAGGGCATAGCAGGAAGAGCTCCATCTGTCCTGTTTTTCCTCATTTGTGCTTTGGTCCTGAAACTCACACAAAGGCAGAGAGCCTGCCCCAGGTCTTACAGCTGTAATTTAGCTCAAATCATGCCTGTCTTCCTGACACAGACCTTGGCCTGTGTCTCCAAGCCCTATGCCTATTGACTGCACCAGCAGGAATTCCACCCTGCAAGAGCACTCAGACAAGATCTTGTTACATCCTGTGTAGCAGAAATGTATTTTCTATCTCTTTCCCAGTGAATGCAACTTTGCTGTGTGTTTTACATTTCACTCCGAAACATTGGGAGTCCTGAATTTGCATTATTTTGCTGACTTTTGAGGCAGTAACCTAACTCCCCTAAAATATATTCCATATATGTTCTCATGTACTTATCTCTAATATTTCATAGAAACGTATTGCTTTGGTTAAGACAGGTGGAAAGGAGAGCAGCTGATTACTTATTTAGTTCTGAATCAGTCTGGCATGAAAATACTGGGGAAGCCTTAATGACCTTGTCTTTCCTCTGAGTTCTCATACACCTCAAGGAATACTGCAGAAATGTAACGAGGCAAATGAGTTTTAAAATTCTTTAATATCTATCCACCTATTTAAAGTAAGCTAAAATGTATGTACATTTTTCACTGGAAATTTGACTCTAAAATATCTTATGCCTGACATAATTTGTCATCTTGCAAAAGTATATAACATTTCATGATCAATAGATATTGAAAACAAAAATCAGAGTAGCATTCAGATAGATAAAATATGTGATGATACAGCTGTATATAGAGGCCTGGATATTTCTGAGTTCTGCTCTCTGATCTGTTATGAGCTTGACTCTATATATTTTCTCATTTACAAAATGTTTACTTAGAACTATTACAAAATGTACTCATTTTGCTGAGTAAATTTCTTGTAAGGAATAATTAGTTTGAATAAACCAAGGCTTTCTTTTCTATTTTATTTCCTACTCTCACTACTCAGGAGAATGATTTGCCAGTATATATGGGAGGATTGTTCCAAATGATTTTGCTTAATTTGTCATTATGCTTGTTTTGTGCATGCTGTATAGTAGCATGGTCTTTGTGACCATTTTCTAGTTTTAGATTCTGTGATTTAGTTCTTACTGTATAAAACTCCCTGTTAAGATGGCAATTTCTAATTTTCTTCCTTTACTAAGTACAGTTCCTACTGTCTAACATCATACTGAAAATATTCATAGCTCCTGCAGGATTCATATGGGTGATTTATGATTTGGTTCCCAAAGTTTGCATACTGTTGATAATTTATCTGCATAATTCTGTGGTTTAATTATTTTAAATATATGCTTCAGTGGTCATAGAGTATACAGCCACAGGCATAATAAATGTAGCAAGTTTCCAGTTAATATCATGACTGTATTCAGCCCCACTGATTACTGAATGTCCAGTTCTAAGAATTGTACTTGGTGCTTCACTGCTTCAGTTATAGTTATATTTGCAATAATGAAACAAAAAAACCTGAAGCTGCTGCCAGATGCACAGTTTTGAGAACAATCTGAATTCATTTGCTATGAGATATTCAGCTGCCTGCCTCCTTCCATGAACCACCCATTTGAACTATAATAATCACATAGTAATCAAAATCTCCAATTGAAATAAAGACAAATGTAAATACTGAAACACCTTAGCTCCATTTCACTATTGAAATGTATTAGAGTTTCCAGTGGATATAATTATCTAAAATCTTTTATAGAAATTACAATAAGTCTAAATTGGTGAAAAACTGCACACTGGCAGAATGTCAGATCTTTTGCATTATTTGGGGATTTTCATTAGTTCTGAATAACATGAAACAATAAATACTAAGTTAATTTCTAGGAAACTGCAAATGTTCACTGGAGAATTCAAGACACTAATTTTGTGACATATTCTCCTGGATACTTCAATTATGGATATTATTTCAGCTTTGAAAAAATAGATGTTTTCCCATACTAGTTTTTGGTTGGTTTTTTTTTTTTTTTTTTTTTTTTTTTTTTGTTTTGTTTTTTTTTTTTTTTTTTTAGTTTTTCTTTCTTAAATCATTTATTTGTATTCAGACAGAGCTGGGGGTCCTTGGAAATAGTTCAATAGTTCGACTGCTGTGTTGAGGACTACAGTTCTGACTCCTTTTTCTAAGTCAAAATATATGTAGTAGTTTTCAGGGGTGGATGTGATTGTTTGAAAAACCATAATGGGCTCAGATCCACAGCATGGATCTAACAGAAGTATTTTGAAGGCATTTCAATGCGGACACCATGCACAACGTCATTTTTTTAGATGATTGCTTTAGGTGGCCATCTAGTGGTGCAAATTCAGCTGATGGAAGGAAAGGAGAAACTGCGCTCCTTTCATGATCCTTTCAGGCAAGGTTGGAAGGGTATGAAATCATGTCAAGATATACATACTTCATCCAAAAGGAAATCATTCCTAGATGAAGATTCAAAATTATAATAATAATAACATAAATACCCTGTATTGTAATGAGTTTTCTAGATTAAATTATTTTTACTGTTTATCTACTATAATTTAAACATATTTTTGTCATGACTGTTTTCTAGTTTTTCATAATGGCTGGTATAAATATTAAAAATCAGATCGAATTTCATGTTCAAGTTTGGCATACTTGTTTTTTCCTTTTGGTGTATATTCATGGAGGCTTAAAATTTTAAAAATTATGTCCTGCATATTCAGAACAGTAGAAATAAAGTCTACTTTTAGATCCATATGGTCTCTTGCATCTGCCAATAGATTTATGTTGTCCTAGAAGTCAATTTGGTACCACAGAAAAATTTTATTTGCAACTGCCTTTACAGCTGCCACCTTTGAGAGTGGTACAAGCCAGTCTCACTGATTCATTCACACTCAGCCTGTTTTGTTTATGTATGAAATGATAAAAGATGCAGGAATAGCAAGATTGTAAAGTGAAAATATTGTTTCACAGTAACCAAGGAGGCTGTAGGCACTGCTTCCCCAACAAACCTATAAAATATTGGAAGTGTTGTACAATATTGATTTTTTCCTTAAAATACTGTGATGAAGAGACAAGAGGGCTAGACTTCATGTGTGTAAATCATATAATCTTAAAAATCAACAAATCTCTTCTTCCTGTAGAATTTTTTTATTAAGAGAGATAAGTGTGATTGTTCACCTGGGACTTCAAAACTGCTGCTGATTTTATTAGAGGGGTTTCTTGCACAGCTCAGAAACAAGCAAAGCTGCCAGCTTTTAAAATAAGTAATTATGTTATAGTGTTGTGTGTGTTAGGTCTATGGAGGGAAAAGTTGCCTAGATAAAGAGTCTAGCTTTGCCCTTAATGGTCCTTGAGAAACAACTCCCTGCAGCAAAAATGTCAGGCTTTTGTGAAAATGAAAAGTTGAGAATGAGCTTTATGAGCCTGGAGGAGGACTGTGGTTTTCCCAGGTGGAGAACTGTGGTAGAAGAGTTCACAGGGAAGAGCATGGTCACATAGAAGATGGGAGGCAGGGGTGGGCTGCAGCCTGGGGTGAGATCATCCAGGAGTTGCATGTGTGTCCCTGCCCATCTCTGTGTAAAAGCCTCACTTGATAAAAAACAGCTTTATTGTCCATTAAATGTGAAACTATGGGTGCCTTGAAAGAAAGGGAAGAAATAACAGGAATGCCTGGTGGTGTCCTTTAAGAAGAAAGGCTACTTGGAAGAAGGTGCAGCCTGATCCTTTTGGAAGCCCAGAACAGATGCTATGCAGTTGGGTCCTGACAGGTCCGGGGCAGGGAATCATTAAGACAGATGGGGAAAGTCAGGTAGCAGCTGTTGTGTACAGCCTGCTATTCCCCAAGCACTGTCAGGTTTATGAACAGAAATCCATGTGGTAGCTAACACTGCTGAGGCATGAGGCTTTAGCCTTTCCCTCAGATGTAATAGTTCTGAGAGTTTGTGACTGTACAAAGGGGTTTGAGACAGTTCTGAAGGCTGTGGGTGAATCAGATGGATAGGACTAAGATTTCTAGGTTTGTTTTTGGGGTGTTTGTTTGTTTGTGTGGTTTTTTGTTGGATGTTTGATTTGGTGGCAGTTTTGTGGTTTGGGTTTTGGGGGATTTTTTTGGGAGGAGGTGGGGGGGAAAGATTCTGCTGTTGTTTGGGGCTCTCTTTGGGGTTGTTTTAGAGAAGTTCAAAATGTTCCAGGAGCTTGAAGCAATCCAAAATCTCATGTTTTATCACTGGGACTCCTTATGGATTGCTGCCACAAATTGTATTTCTTGTCCCATAGCTTCCATCTCTGTTGCATTTCCTATTTATTCTTGAATAATGACAGGATTTTCTTGATAATCCAAGCAGGACTCTTGCCCACTTTCCCCAACATTTTGTTCATCAAGGGGCAACATTCTCTACCCTGAAGGAAATGATCCTTGAATATCACCCAGCTGTCTTGGGCTCCCACACAGAGCATGTTCCCATGAGATTCTTCCAAGAAGATCCCCACTTAGCTCTCCTGAAATCCATGCTGAAATCTTACTTGCTGTAAGTAATCTTATCCTTGCCTGATACTGAGCTCCAGAAGCTCATGGTCACTGCAGCCAAGGCTGCCCCAACCTCCACACCTCCAAGGCTTACTTTTGTGTTAGAACAAGGTTAAACAGCACACCATTCCTTGTGGGATCCTCTGCTACCTGTGCCAGGAAGTCACCAGCAGTGCTTTCCAGGAAACACATGAACAGTTTGTGTTTAATTGTGTTGCTTCTCCAGCAGAGGTCATGGTAGTTAAATCCTCCTACAAGGACCAAAGCCTGTGACTATGCTTCAAGCTGCCTGCAGAAGGTCCCACTTCCTCCTCCTGATCAGGCAGCATGGAGCAAACAAACACCCTCAACATTGTCACCCTGTCCTGGGATCCCTGGCTGTCTTCTGGATTTGTAAGACAGTGGGGATGGTGGCCAGTTTCTTGTGAAAAGTGCTACAGGAGTTTAATGACTCCAGTGAGACAGAAGCTGTGGAAACATGCCATGTGTAAAAATGGTTTATTGTCTCCTGGAACTGCTGTGATTTAGTAATAGTTCTTTAAGAAGAGTGATCCTTCCTGACTCAGCAGTGTTACACCTTTTGTCACTTTACTCTGATTGACTGGAGTCACAAAGTTGCCTTAACAGAAACCACGACCCTGTAGCACACTAAAATATGTCTTTAACAATGTTTTTATTTACTCTGAATGTTCAACTGTTCTTCTGAGAAGAAAAACCTTGTTTTGGCTTTATGCTCTGTAACATCTCTTTTGCCACACAAGAGCAAAGTAAATAAGTAGAAGAGAAAACATTAAAGAATGTAGCAGATGTGTACCTGGCTGGAAGCAAAAGGAAAGGTCTGTTACTAAGCTATTATTGTCATAACTGTGGTACAACCAGCTATAATTATGTAATAATTATATATATGCATTCTCCAAACCAATACTGGAGGTTTAACCTGAACATTTATTATGATACTTTATTCTGTACTGCAACTATAAAAAACACTAGCAGAAAAATGTGATCTAATTTTGTAAGATCTAGAGCAGGAGCCATAAAAGGCTCCTTCTACACACTGAGCTACCCCATTATAGTTATAAAAATGAGGACAAAGTTTGAACCTCACCTGGCACAGTTTGCATTATTTGTTCTTTCATGCATGGGCTGGAGTTTTTTCATCTATATCTCATTCTATTGCTCTTTACTAAATGCTCTTAATACTTAAAATACCACTGCCTTTTACATTATGGGATTTAAGAAAGCTCTCCCTCACTAACTAAAATCACTGCCTCTGTTAAAATATTACTGCTTTAATTAAAATGAATAGTAGGCTGGTTAGAATAATTCGTTATAATGCCACACCAAAGGGAAGCATAACCTTTTAGAGTCTGAAGTAGAAGGCAGCAATGGCAGTACTTAAACACTTTCTTGACTAGCTCTGCTCTAACAAGGCTTTCCCCTGACTCACTTCTACAGTGCTGCAGAACAAAGGTGCCTTTGGTGCCTGGCAAACATGTAAAGGTAAAGGCTTTGCAATCTGCTTAAGGCTGAGTAGCTGCTGAGAGTTAACCAACGCTGGCTGTGTCTGTACAGAAAAACTCACGGTGGAAAACTCAAACCACAACCTAGTTTCTTGATAACTAAGTTAAAATAACTAGGAGGTGGGAAAGGCACTTTTGTGGCTATGCTTCACTTGCACAGCCAGGGAGCTCAGTGGCATCTTATGGTGGGAGGGATTTGTGCCAAGGTAAGGCTGCAGCTGCATGCTTGGAATCAGAAGGCTGAAGACACTTCCCCCCTGAGTGACAGTGTTGAGTTTGAGCTCTCCTGAGTTGTGCCCAGTGTAACCACTGCCCACAATATTGTAAAACTTCCACTGACATGTTCTGGATAATGGCTAAGTATAAGAAATACCTCATAATTAATTAAACAATTAAATGGTTTCACAGAAAGACTCCTTATTCATTATATGTAACTGTAATGACACATTCAGCCACAGATCTTGAAATGGTG
>JAREIS010000472.1:0-145000 GCA_030060385.1 Muscicapa striata striata | reverse complement strand
ATAGTACTGAATTTTATTTTAATTGCTGGCTACCCTCTTAGGAACAAAACTCTTAGAGCACCTGATTCAAATTATACTCAGAAGGTGCTTTAATCTCAAGCAAGACATTTCCTTATTTAAAACCTTACTTTTGATTAGATAATGCACTGGACTGAAAAAACACAGAGAAAAGGCTGTTTAAATGTAAAACATGTGAATGTTTCATCAGAAATTAGACATGATTCAGACAGATTAATTTTACTCAGAAAGTATTTTGCTGAACATTTTCAGGCATTGAATTCACAGGATCAAGCTGCTCTGTAGCATTATTAAATGTAAGTGCCACCATCATGAGATGATCTCTGTGTCTTGGTGGACACAAGGGGAGCACAGTGTATGGAAGAGTAGGAACACAGAGAAGGTTAGGACATTTTCAGAAGGAATTGTGCAGCTTTTGCCTCTCTGCTCTGCTGCATCGTGTAGTGTGCCTGTACTGAGCATGCTGAGAGCAGCGGGTGGCAAACAAGCTGCAGGGCACACTGGCAAATCTCCAGCCCATGTAATAGGGAGGAGCTGCTGAAGTTTTTAAATTTGAACTGTACGTGGTGAACAAAAAGAAAAAGGAAAAAAACAACAACAACCAACCCTGAAGTCAGACATATCATAATAAGCTGCCTGAAATGAGATCATGGCAAAAAAATTCCAGGCTACAGTCCATCTACAAAGTGTTATAAATAAATCATGTAGGGTTTATTTCTGCTCTCCATAGCTTGCTTCTGTGTCAATGCACATGTTTCTATCAATATGGTTAAAAAATTCATTCTCATTTATCAGTAACACCTCATATAAATTTTATAACCATAAAGTAATAAATTCACACTGCTGTCCTTTTGGTTGCTGTCTCATAATTAGAACACTGTTTCTAAGATACTAAATTTTAACTTTCTTTCATCTTAAAAGTTCCTGGTAGGGTGCTCTAAGTGCTTAGTGTTTAATATGGGTATCTGAGGAGGTTAAGGATCACGTGCTGGTTGGTAGTGGTGAGTGTAGGCAGTTTGGCTTCTCTGGATGAGGGACTACAAAAACAGGAGGTTTTATGCACAAAGAGGATAAAACAGACCTTTTGAGAATATGATTGGTCCATTAGCTCATCACAAACAGAACTGGTAGTGCTGAATTTATATATGCAAATGACATGTAAAAATTCATAACACATACAGTATGACCTATCTCCAAAGGACTGAAATGACTCCTCATTTCACAAGTATGGTGGTTTCATAAAGAAGATAAATTACAAACTCCCTCTGTATTTCAAAGAAAGATCTTTTACCATTTATTTAAGTGTACTTTTTCATAACAAAAATGCAAGCCCTCTAACATCATGTTTCTTTTCTTGTTCGTCTCAAGTTGGTGAGGATGTCCTTGCTTATTTTTTAATTACATTTCTCCTCTAAGTTAAAACATCAAGTGAGATGCCCACAAGGCATATTTTTCTTGGTCATAATTTGGATATAGTAATTGAAGCTGTTAGCTTCAAAATGTCATGTAATGTTATAATAAGTCACTTTTTCTGTACGTAGCATAATTGGTCTTTCTTGGAAGCAAATCGGATGTCGTATCCTGTCAATTTTACTTTCAAATTGCAATGACAAACAATTTACTGAATATTATAAATCGTTATGCAGCTTTTTACCAGTCAGTCAGAATTAATTTTATTTACCTATCTATCCTTGAAATGATAAGCAGATGGACGAAAGCATGCTGCTGTGTGTTTGCATGTCAATCACTCTTAACAACATTCAGACATGTTTATTTTTGTGATGTGTTTATTAATATTGTTTTGCATGTACATCAAGTCAATTAAGTTAATGAGTGTACAACCGATTCCTACCATTTTCTTCAGGTACTCCACATTTTAGTTTCTTTCAGAATAGCATCATTGTGTCATTACAGCAGTGTCAGGACTTCTGTCATAAATCTTTTTTTCCAGCATTTTTATCAGCTGTAGATAATTACTGCTGTGTTAAGAATTTGCATTCAAGTTCTCATTTGTTTTTTCTCATCACGAGGAGAGAGAGAGAGCTAAAGAGAGAGAGAGAGAGAGAGAGAGAGAGAGAGAGAGAGAGAATGTGCGTACACCACTTTTCTTAAGCAGCAGAGGTGAGAAATATAGTTAATATAGTCAAATGTTTATTTCTGTATTTTTAGTAGAAAATAACTGTATTCTTAGATTTCAAGAGATAACTCTGGACACAAATCAAATACACAGGAGCCTATTCTCTGAAGTTACTGGGAAATGTATTATTACCATAACTACCCTCCCTTTTCTTTACTTTTTGGTTGTTTTCCATGACATTTACAGAGAACATGAGATACATTAATGAAAGCACACCTAATGCAGGAATTAACAATATCATGATTACTGATAGAAGATGTGGAATTTGTTGCCTTCTGGTTGAAAAGGTTGAAGAACTTGTTGCTCTCTTATTTCAGCTGGCTGCTGCAAGCATGAAGTCGTGAAATCAAAGGTGAGTGGCACCTCCAGCTTCCATGGCAGGCACATAAAGAGGCATCAGCTTATACTCACTGACAAACATCACCTCAGGCAGATGGAGTAAAATTTCTAAATTTCTGGATCAAATTTCTAAAATTTAGAGAGGTAAGTCTGTACAAATACCCTTCACTTTAGACACAAAGAAAGAAAATAATGAAAGCTTCCTTTGCAGTATATAGATTTTTTATGTTTTTTTTTTTAAACTCTATGGTTGTACTCTTTATCTACTGTGTCAGGTTCTGGAAGCCCAGCTGTGAATTTTATATTCTATTATTGGGGCTGGATGTCTGAAAATAGGAGCTTCAGGCTTCACAACTGCACCATATAAATCCTGTACTGAAACTAATCATAAGAGATATGAGGTCATGTTGACCACTTTGAGAATAGATTCTGCATTTCCACAAAGATGATTTCTATAGACAAAATAATTCATCTTGAAATGTTCTACATGCTAACAAATTCCATTGTGGTTGGTTTAGGGTTACCATACCTTCTCCTTGCCTGAGATTCTGTTTTTTCATGAAAATTTCCATGACACATACTTTTTGAGGTGTGAACCCTAGGCAAATATTCTCAAAGCATTCAGCATAATATGATGGTTAAGGAAGAAGTAAATTAGGTGAAGGAAATCTGGCAGCAATCTGACTCTGATTTGGTTTTTTTGTTTGTTTGGTTGGTTTTTTTAATCATTAGCTCAGATTTGAACATTGAAATTCTTACATTAGGACAGTATGAATTTTATCCACAAACTTTTATTCCATATTCTGTTAGAAATCTTGGGAGATGCTCAGAATAGAATTAATTTCAACCATCCTGACTTAACAGGTGCAAGGACCAGCTGTGGAATCCTTGAATTAAATCCTGGATTCAATAATCCATTTTAGACCACAAAAGCAACAGGACAGGCAGAGGTGAGGAGTGTCTTTTTCCAGAGCTTGAAGGCATAGACAGGGAGGTTAAAAAACTGAGCTGAATGATAAATCCTTGTCAGTAAAAAAAAAAAAATAATTACTGTCCTTGAACTGCACGAGTGCGAATGTGAGCACATAAACCAAAGAATCGGGAAGTTGACTCAATCAGAAATCCTTTCATCCCTTAACCATAGGAAACTGTAAAGGGTATTTTCTGTGTATCTGTGTGTATCTGTGTATGGACGTGTATTACTGTGTATCAATGCCTCCATTTACGTATTTTTCTCTGTAAGAGGCTCACAGTACAGAACTCCACAAAAGCATTAAGAACACAGCATTTAGCTTCATGGATCAAAAGAGATAGGGCTGAAATCAGAGTACATAAAAGCACTGGGGTAAATTGGGAGAAATCTTTCAATATTTCCATTTTCCTAACAGATGGTAGAAAGTACTTAGACACGATGACTCTTCCTGGATGTGCTAGCATATGCTGTGGAATTGCCCATACAGAAAATCCTTGCTCATTGCAAATCTCGCAGGAGCTATCACAAACAAAGCACATCAATTAACATTTGCTTATTATGTGACTGTGCATGTGGCAATTTTCTATTTCTCTCTCATACATTAGGCCCACAATTTAGTCTGGATGAGAGCTACATCAGATGAAAGTCTCAGCGCTTAGAGTACCGCTCTTTTCCTTTTATTTTTAAATAGGAATACTTACTGCTTATCTGTCTCACTCTCTTTTTTTTTTTTTTTTTTTTTTTTTTTTTTTTATATTTCATAGCTATCCAAATGTTTTGAGGCTTTTTGCTAAACCCTCTGTCTATAGCAATTATTTTGGCATGATCTCAGAGTTTGAAGGAGGCGGTACAAGCTGTGCAGCAGCTGCCTGGCCCCACACTACAGCTCAGTGAACTTTGGCACAGGTCAGACTTTCAAGTAGTTTCTACCAGTATATAAAAAACTCAAAGGAATGTAAATTATGCTTACCTGAGACTTGCATGTCTGAGAAGGCATGTCTTTGGAAAGGCATAATCCAGATCAAAGGCAATTAATTTATTCCAGAAGACTAGAAATTGCTGGTATGCAGTGCAACAGAAACTGCACATGAGGGTTTGTAGAACCAGCCTCTTATGAGCACAGGAATAGAAGGGACAAGTGAGGTCGTGTAATTCCCACAGTCCCAGTCAAATATGCGAAAGACTGAAATCTATCCACAGGACATATGGTCTATGGACCTTGTGACAGTGTCAGACCCCTGTGGGCCAGCAAAATATGCATTATTACAAGAGCAACTTACAAGGCGCAGAACTCTCCAGCTATTTCTTGAAATACTAAATTTTGTTGTAAGCATGTATAAAATTCATGCTTTATGTCTGCAGAGGGTTGTTACTTCAGCAAGGAAAGGGTGAGGATGCTGCCTTAGCTACATTGCTGATTTAATCTCCTTCCTCAAATGTGAATATTAGTTGCAGTCATCCCTCTGCACCTCCCATACCTCAAGGACACTGTGCATCCCCTCTTGGACTCCACTTGCACTGCCATCTACATCTCTCCCTCAGAAAAAAGGTGATGAAAAACAAAAGCAGTAAGATGTTGAATCAAGCCTGGTACCTCAGCATCCAAATTAAATAAATTAAATAAAATATGCTTGCTGCCATTGTGGTTTGGAACTTTCTCCCAGATATTTTTTGTCAATAAAATGTTTACCAGGTTGGTGAATGCTGGTCATATGTCTGCATATGTCTGTCATATGTTGCATTGGCCACAAAAAGCAAGTTTGATGCTCAGAAAAATGCAATCATTAGGTCTTAATAGAGACAAGGACCTTTCTGCTACCTGGGTTCTCTGTGGTCCATCCCTCCAAGACTCTTCTTGCAAATAACATATTTCTTACTCCTCAGCAATGCTTTCTGCAAGGAAAAGCTGCGTGTTCCATACAGAGACATCAGTAGTTCAAGGGCAAAAATTGCTTCCAATGGTGTTACTGATTATGAAAACTCCTCTAAGACGCTGATGGAATGTTGATGATGCCACAACTTCTGTATTGAGCAATGTGATTAAGTGCTTTGAATAGTGTGATATAAGTGAAACACTGCTTTAAACCCACAGAAGGCATATGTAATTTTGTGTGTCATTCTTCCTCAAGCTACTATTTTGAGAACCTATAGATCAACAGGAACCTGACAATGCAGTAAGATTTGTACAGTCTTACTAGTGAGAAATAATTTTTAAAAGACAATTGATGTAGATGATAGGGAGAAGGATATGATCTTTCTTTTTTTTTTATAGATTTCTCTCATGCTTCCCATTTCCTTACCAAGGGCATGGGGAAATTGGGACTGGGGAAGATCCTAGTGTCACCACTGTGCTATTTCTGTCAACAGTTTGCTTATAAAAAAAACCCAAACAAACAAACACCTCTCCCCACCAAAAACCAAACCAAAACAAAAAAAAAAAAACCAAAAACTCCAAAAAACCAAAAACTCCAAAACCAACCAAACAAAAACCCAAAAACAAAAACAAGAAAAACACCCACCAAAAACCAAAAAAAAAAAAAAAAAACAAAAAAAACCCAAAAAAAACCAAAAAAACCCAAAAAACCCCAAAAACTAACAAAACCAAAAAACTGAAATAAAAGCCCACAGCTGGCAGGTAGGCAGAAGAGGGAAACAGACAGACAAAATCAAGGTGGAGATTTCTCTATTTACATTAATCAGAAGAAATAATTCTGTGTTAACAGAACTTTACAACTACTTCAGTTGACCAATTGGTTTAACTCTTTTGCAGTGCCTCCTCATTTCCAGTTCTAGAAGTACTGTCTTTTATTCAAGGACTAATTTTGCTGACTACTAAAAAGCAGAATCCCTTATTCTGAGCTGCCTGATGCACAAGCACATTTCCACATTCTGAGAGGAGAGTAGCCACTAAACTCTCACAAACCCCCATGCTGAGTGCAGGTTTGGGAGCTTCAGGGAATGCAGAGATGCACTAAGTCAAACACCTGTAATTTGAGCTCTTTCACCTTCCATGAACTCACTAAATTGCTTTGCCTCTCTGACCAACCTCAATGCTTTGACCATTTGAGCAAAGAAAATATTTCCAGAAAGAGGAAAAATAAAAGTTATCACGATATGTGAAGATAACACAAATATGTTTTGGTGATGGCATACAATATTACTTAGAATTTTATTAGTGCCAAGCATAGGAATCCTTATATTAGCCTATGGAGACAAAAATTACATCCATGAACATTTTCCTCTTCATAGGAAGAGGTGTGCACAGTAGCCTAAAGGGGATCTGTTTGGGTTGTCAGAAATCCACAGGCTGTCAAAGGGGTGGTACATTTACAGGTCCATTGACTCTTCACAGCAGTCTCAATATCCTTCAAAGACAGCCTTGAGAGCCAGTCACATAAAACCCAACATGACTCCAATGCATTTTATCATCCTTGGGAGTAACTTCAGTCAAGATCTCTTAATAAACTGAATACATTTATACCATTTATATGCCTGAATGTTTTTAAGACTTGTACATTTCAGAATATGAAAAAGTCTGTCATGCTGAAATTCGAAAATTAGTTTTATAAGCCATAAGAAGCACTTATCTCAAAAAAAAAAATGTTTCTCTATCCTTCAGAAAGCACTGGGATCCTTGTCATATCTTCTGTTAACTGCCTACGAGCTGTATCCAGCTAATCATCTTAACACCACTAATGAGGTCAGAGCTAGTCGGGGAACAGGCAATATTCCAGGGGGTGAAGTACCAAAACCATGTAATGTATCAGAAAGTTTCATACTGCATGGACTGTGAACTAGACAAGAAAAAAACAACTTTCTATGAAGGTAAAGGCATGGGAAGAATCCAAGACCCCTATAGGAGCTATATCCAATTTTCAGGAAGCAGTTTGCCATGTGAGAAACACCCAGAGAAAAAAAAATCTTTCAGCACCAGTATGGTTAGGGGAGGATAGAAACAGAGAGTCTCTCTCCTCTGTACAAGCCTGCCTCAAATACCTGAATGCCAATGTTGTCATCATTTGCACTCTGGGATCAAATTCTTATATCCTGACTTTATTCAAATTTCTGCATGAGGTTGGATAGCTGGCAAAATTACAGGGATCAGTGTCTTAATACAACACCCCAAAATGTCAAAAAGCTTCTGCATTACAGTCTACTGACCAAATTAATAATTCAGGATGTGCAGAATGGATCTCTCCCAAGGGTTTTCCAGGACAGGGCAAAATTCCTCCTTCCTCTAGCTGACGTACTTGCAACACTTCTCTCCCATACAAACAACTTTCTGCTGGTCCAGAAGGAAAGGAAAGGCAATGATAGACAAACGTAGATCCTCCCACTGTATCTAAAAACATTGCACAAAATTTGCCGGCCGGGTATTGAAAACTCACCTATTCTGAGATACATTCTCAAACAAAGAAACACAGCACATGTTACACTTAATGTGTATCACACAGGGAGGGAACCATCTATATTGTTTCTTTCAGAGCTGGAACGAAATGTTCAGGAAAGTCTGGTGTTGTTGCTTTGTATACAGGGCTTTTCTGAATTCCAAATAATTTTATTATATTCACTACACAATGTGCAGGCTTTGTCCTTTTTTATTTCTGTCAGTGACTTTCTGTGTGTGAGAATCTACCTGCACTTTAATGAGAATGGGATTTCCTAATATTTAAGGATGTGTAGGAAAACAGGATAAAATATGGAGAGAAAATGATCCTTTTATATATACACCTAACAGATGAAAAAAGCTAGGCACTAATCTTCACCAATGCATGTGTAGGACAGCAAGTGCAATACTCTCTGCTGCCCTGTAGAGCTCTGTAGGCAGGCTGGACAGTCTCTCTTTCCTGGACAGAGCCTAGTTCTCTCTTTCATGGTAAGTCATAGCCCAAGATGTTCTGTCTACTTGTCCAGCTTTGTTTACATTGTGTTAATAGTAGTATACCAATTTTTTTATAGTACACTAGGAGTCAGAATTTTAAAAGCAGCAGCCAGTGACATCTCTGACTTGATTCCTAAAAGGAACTGCTGTATGTGCATTGCCTTTTAGGCAGAGCAGAATAACGTGCCTTTCCCAAGATGCCATACTGCAAGCAAGTAGGGCTGGGATTGCAAACCATTCCCATGTCATAGTTTAGAAATCTAGCCAAAGGCAGAGTGTAACTTTGGGAGCCTGCTATTCCCACCTTGTCCTACAGGCTAATCTCCCTTGCTGGGCCCTGTCTCCCAATTCACTAAGCAATATACCACAGATCAAGGGAATTAAATATAGCCCTTCCTGTGCAATAGGAGATAAAGTCATTATTTACAAGGAAAAAAAAAAAAAAAAAAGATAGTCTGAACTACATCTTCCATGAGGAAATGTGACATGGGAAATATTTGTGACATGGGAAATATTGTCCATTGCTTTGTTGAACTAAAAAGTACCACCTTTGTTCTTCTAAAAACTCATTCTAGTTATATTTGAATAAAACATAATAACTTTTTAACTTTCATTTTCTATTTTAAAAAATTAGTTTCTGCAGGTTCAAAACTTTCCTGCATATTATTTAGATTTTTGCAGAAAACACATTTTCAGTTTAAAAATGTAGATAGGATATTTTGAGAGTATGTGAATTGTGGAAATAAAATTTTAGAACGAGAAAAAATGTTGGAGACCTCTAAGAACAGAGTAAGAAATTGCTATTGCATATTTAGAGAAATGTTTTTTTATAATACACATTGATCCACTATTTTCTTTATCTTTGCCCTCTTCTTAAATCTCTATTTCCCACTGGGATGAGTTCAATCCACGCTATGCTGACACATTTTGGTGAGAGAAGCAGCTGCTTGTACCAAGTCTGTATTAAAAACATAGGAACATTTGTTATTCATGTTTGGAAAGCAGATGAAGTCATGTAGCTTTGACCTAATATATAACTGGAATCAGTGATTGATTTATAGCCTAAGAAGCTGCAGGAAGAGTAAGAAGCTACCTTCAGCTGCTCTCTTCCCAGCTTTGTGGGCATAAACCATAATTCAGAGGACAGCAGAGGGACTCTCTGGTGGTGTTCTGCAGGTGTTTGGGGGCCAGAGAGTGGTGCAGAGGCTGCACAGTGCTCCTTACAGCCTTTAGTGATACTCTGCATCCTCAGCTGCAGTCTGTTGGGTGCTGAAATGCATGTGAAATAATTCTTGAGCATGCCTCAAAGTCAGCCTTAGATTCCCTGTCATTCTAGGCTGCTTGTAGTCATTGAAGACTATCACTTATCAGTGTTAAAATATCCCTAGGCTCAGCATTTGTAGCCCGTTCTTGCCCCTCTAAATTAGCTTTTGCCATTCTGGAAAGGAATTTTCTATCTCTGGGGATATTTCTCGAAATGTTCTGCTCATTCCCAGCAGTCAAGAATCAAAGTATGAATTATTAAGAAAGTAACAGAGAAGATAGTGAAAAGCATCACTACCAACAGAACGATGGAATGGCCCCTGGGAGTCTCCTGAGGTTTAACAAGGCCAGGTGCTGGTGCTGCACCTGGGTCAAGGCAATCCCTGGTGCCAGCCCAGGCTGGGGAGGAACAGATGGAGAGCAGCCCTGCCCAGAAGGATCTGGGGGTGCTGGGGGTGAGAGCTGGACATGAGCCAGCCATGGGCACTCCCAGCCCAGACAGCCAAGAGTGTCCTGGGCTGCACCCAGAGCCCCGTGGGCAGCAGGGGAGGGAGGGGATTCTGCCCCTCTGCCCCACTCTGGTGAGACCCCACCTGCAGAGCTGCCTCCAGCCCCGGGACCCAGCACAGGAAGGACATGGAGCTGCTGGAGACAGTCCAGAGGAGGGACACCAAGGTGATCAGAGGAGAGAACACTTCTCATAGGAGGAAAGGCTGAGAGAATTGGGATTGTTCAGCCTGGAGAAGAGAAGGTTCTTAGAGTAGCTAATTTTGGCCTTCCTGCTCCTGAAAAGCGCTCATAAGAAAGATGGAAAAAGACTTTTTACAAGGCCTTGTAGTGACAGAACAATGGTGAGTGGCTTCAAACTGAAACCAGGTTTAGGTCAGATATTAGGAAAAATCTGTACTTTGATAATGGAACAGGCTATGCAGAGAAATCATGCCTGTCCCATCCCTGGAAGTGTTCAAGGTCATGATGAATGGATCTCTGTGTAATTTGGCCCGGTGGAAGGTGTCCTGCCCACAGCAGGGGTGTTGGAATTGCATGATCTTAAAGGTCCCTTCCAATCCAAGTCATTCTATGATTCTATCTATCTATGCTACAATAATAAATGCTCTGTAACTACATGCTGAATATTTAGTGCCACTTTGGTAGCCCTCATTTTGTAGTCAGAAAGTTGTGATAAAACTGCAAAATACAAAAAGCAAAAATAAAGGCCAAGAGACAAAGCCAGATCACAAAATAGAATTTGTATGAGTGGACATGTTGGGCTAGGAGACTTCAGCCTGGATAGGAGGCAACAATATATACAAGAGAGGGTCTATAAAATCTTTAATAGTTCGAAGAAGGTGACTAAGAAGTGATCATTCACTATTCTTTTAATATAAGAGCTGAGGGTCACCCAATCAATCATGGAGTTTAAAAAACTCAGTGGAAATATCTTATCACTTAATGCATAAATTATGGAACATACTTCTGTAGAGTGTTGTGGAGGTCAGTAGAGCAAATGGGTTCAGAAATGGATTAGAAAAATTTATAGAGGAATCATCCAGTTGCCTACTCAAAGGTCCTTAAGCCAATGACTGCCTCAAGGGAGAAGGATATATGAGAAGAAAGACTATTCTTTGCTTCTCTTGCTCTTTTGTAAGTTCCTCAGTCTCCTCTTACAGTTACAGGCTCTCAGTCATTACAGATGCTTCTTTTTAAAGGGCATGTAAATTGCATTTTGTAGTTTTTCTGGACAAGGGTGACTTTTTAAGATCACTTGGTAAACAAAAGTCAAATTTCTTCTTTTTCTTTCTGGGCTACCAATGAGTTGAATGCTGAATCTCTCTGTCCTTTTCCCATCTTGGTTACCTTCTTTCCACAGGATTCCAGAGGAAAACCACACCTTTCCACATCATCCCTGGACTTTCAGAGGAAAACTGCACCCTTCTACAGGATCACTGCTTCAGCTGAACCACACCTACCACTGCAGGAGGATGCAGCCACCATTTAATGGGACTGCTACCAACACCCTGACTGACAGGGTGTCAGGTTGTATTCTGACTCTGTCAGTGTTTTGAGATTGTTCTTTGTAATACTGTATTTCTACTTTAATTTTCCTAGTAAGGAACTGTTATTCCTAATTCCCATATCTTTACCTGAGAGCCCCTTAATTTCAAAATTATAATAATTTGGAGGGAGGGAGTTTACATTCTCCATTTCAAAGAGAAACTTCTGCCTTTATTGGCAGATATCTGTCCTTCAAACCAAGACATCAATGAAGGTCCCCAAAAGTGATTATGGCTCCAAGCTTTGGAGCTTCCTTGAGAACAGGCTGAGAGAGCTGGAATTGTTCAGTCTGGAGGAGAAGGCTCACAGGAGGCCCCATCAATATGTGCAAATACCTGAAGGGAGAGTGTAGATGAGATAGCTCCAGGTCCTTTTCAGTGTTGCCCAGTGACAGGACCAAACACAACAGGCATTAACTGTATAAGCAGAGAAGACACCATCTGAGCACCATCAAACTCTTTTTCACTGAGTGTAACCAAGTACTGGCACAGGTTGCCCAGGCAGATAGTGAAAGAAAAGAAACCAAAAAGGATGACCATAACTGAAACCTGTTGTACCAGATACCTGCAGATACCCTGCATTACCATATATCTATAACTTCTCTGTAAAGCCATCCAGAGATCAGTATAGAATATGCCAATGAATGATAGAGTGCTTATTTCCACATAAAGACAGATAATTGGACTTTTTATTCTTTATTTATTCTCAGAATGATCCACATAACTCCATGGATACTATCCATTCAGATTCCTTTCTCTTCCATTCAGATTCCTTTTCCTTTCATATACGGTTATGGTTCTTGCTCAAAATTTTAGCTGATTGTGACATAAATTTTGGTGAAATATGCTGTCTCCTTATACTGAAATTGAGAATTAATGTTAAAAGTTTTTTGAGACTATTTTATCACTGGCCTGAGACTTGGCAGACCTTAGGTCAATTCCTTGATCTGCTTAATTTGAAATTTTCCAGAGTAAAAAACCTAGAGGTAGAGAGTTAAGCCTGACATCTGAGGTCAGTACCCTAACCATGAAATTATAAAGTGTGATAGAGTTACAGTGTTGCCCTTGTAGAATTTAATTTTTTATAAAGAAACTCAGAAAGTAATTTTTTGAATCCAGTGAAGAATAAATCCCAGCTATGGATTGACAAATGCTACCACAGAATGGGACTCATCTTCCAGTCAACTCAATTTTAATACCACAAATTTGATTTTTAAACCCTCACTTTTGTATTTTTAGCTTCCATTTACTGCCTAATCTTTGAGAAAATGAATGATCTGTAATTTAAGCATTAAATTGTAATTCATGAGCCAGCATTATCTTCCTGACTTTGACAAAACTTTCCTTTGCGCATTTCCCGGCCATGTTGCTGATCTCTGTGGGCCTCTGTTCCCCACTCATAAAATAAGGTATGAGGCCTCTTTCTGTCTTAACTTCTACTGTGAAGGGAATTAAATTATTCTTGTCCTTTACTCAGTGCTCAGATGAAGCCTGTTTAGACTGTTGTAGCCAGATTTGGGTAACTATACTTCAAGAAAAATGGATCCAAATGTAAAACATTTCATGAAAAGTGGAAGGAACTACCAAAAAAAAGTGTCATGAGAAATTCTTGAATAAACTGCAGTAACTGCAGTTCATTAACCTAAGAAGAATCATGGAAGAAACTGTTCTCCCCACCTTATGGTGGACATGATAAGAAATAATGATTTTAGGTTTCAAAGATATTTAGGTTAGTTGTTAAGGATTATGTTATGTGTCATGTGCTGATGATATAAGTACAGTGAAGGCCTGGGGATATTTCCCAAAGAAATATCAGGGGCTCAGGATTTTTAAAAGCTTACTAGGTCAACATCTGCAGTAGTTATAAACAGTCACATGCCTCCCATAGTCTTAGTAATACATACCAGTTAGTGTTTTTAGTTAATTCAGATTACTGGAAGTATTTCTTCATCATTGACTCCTAAATCCTCTAATTTGCAATCTAAGTAAGGGCATGTCTACAAATATCCCCAAGAGTACTGAAGAAAGGATGGCCAGCTTGTGAAAGCACATACTGCAGTTTTCAGTAGTCTTCAAGATGATAGTAGCTTTAAATACCCAGACAATTTGTTCACAGTGTTCCTAAAATCCCTGAGCACAATGGGAAATTATCTAATTTGATTGACTCTGAGTTTCTTTTACCTCACATGAGACTGGCTGGTGCTTCAGAGATTCTTAGCTGGTTTTCCTCAAGACACAAAACTATGGGCTCTACTTATGGAAGGCAGACCAGGATAGAAAAGTGTGTAATTTCTTTGTAATCCAGACCAATCTTTGGGGTCATTTAGATGAAAAATTGTCCCTGAACATACTTATTATTCATTTACCCAAGAAGAAAAGAGCTTAGCTCTTCTCAGAAAAATGAGCCACTTAAAAGATGTTAATAACTCCTGGGCTTGACCTGAATGCTTCCCACTGACTCAATATGTCATTAATAACTTATTTTGGACTTAGCTAAACCTTAAGAATTTAATATGCTATGAAGCACAACAGCTCTTTCCAGTGAGCTGATCCTAGAACTCTGTAGGAAGGTTTTAATATATAAATCTGATGTTCCATACGCATGTTTTTCTTCTTCTGGGCTTGTACTCTTGCCAGCACAGAGACACTGATTGGAATGGACACTTCAAATAACACTGCAGGGAACACAACATACTACTCTTGTGGTCAGCAGAGGTTCAAGGCTGATTTCCAGGAGAGTTAGGAAGGGTGAAAGGATTTTGGGAAATGTATGTGAACACTTGTAAGAGTCAGTCCAAAATTTCTCTGATCTGCCTCACGACCGTCATCAAAGACTGAGGCCTGGGACCCCACTGCTCACTCTGGACCTGAGTTCTGGCCTGGCCAAGGTGGATGCTTGCCAAGGACTGTGTGTATGTGTGCCTGGTGCTTGCCATGGTACGTTGCTCTTGAGCAGGGTACTGATTGTAGCGCCCTGTTCCTGCACCTGCTTCATGGAGTGACAATCTCCACATACAATAGTCCATAAATCTCCCTACCTCTTGGCCAGAGGCCACTTGCTTTGGAAAAGGACTATAAAAAGTGACTTTCCTAAAGAGACTTTGAGATCTCTTTCTCCCCAACAGATTGAAGACGCGTCTATCGTCGGACAACCACGAGGATGCCTCCCTTCTGTTGGTAGCTCTATCCCATCCTTTCTCTCCCTTTTACTTAGTTTCCTTTACCTCCGTCTCTTCCTCTCTCTCTCTTCTATCACAAAAACTGAATTGTTGCCATACAACAAACTGCATTGTTACTTGCTGCTGAATAAAACCTGAGTCTCCTTGCCTTTGTGTTTTGCACCCTGGGGTCGAACGCACCATCACGACTGCCCCTTGGGTTGGGCGGATCGTGACAGCACTCTTTCTGAGTAGCAATGTGCAACAGTGGTTTTGCTCCTCTCTGTCCATCCATCATTGTGAATACCAGCAGAACAAAAAGATACCAACAATTAACTGCTTGAGAGTAAGCAGGTAGCTTCACTAATTTAGTGATATTTTTGAATAATATAACATGATCCTCTATTAAAAATGCAACTGAATTCTCTGGGGATTTAAAATCCACAGCAGTGTCTCCTTCAAAGCAAATCTAAAGTAGGTCAACTAAGCTGTAACCATTTTACAACAATCATAAAAATGGTGATGTTTGAACCAGAATCAAACTAGCCAATGGCATTTGTGTCACTAACATGTCCTTGCTCATTGTGACTCAGAAGCAAATCCTTTAATTGAAGCTACCTCTGTTTTTCATTTAAATCCAATCCCATCTCTCAGATGAACTGCAGTCAGCATTCCAAAGGGGTGATCTCAGCTATGGGCACACCTCAGCCACTGTTGATAACACAGAGAACTCTTCTATCTTTGTGTCTGTGGTTCTTCTCCCATAATGCTTCCAATACTACATGCCATCATCCTTAACAACTCACATTCTCTCTGAGTTCACAGAAAATCATAGTTAAACTCTAAACTTGTCCATAATGAATAACTTAGAATGCCTCCTCACCTGAAAATAACTACAATTTTCTGCATGAAACATGCAATAATTTTGCTATCAGCTGAATACATTTCAGAGAATAACAAAGAAATAGAAACCTTTCATTAAATTCAATATTTTTTTACAATACAGAAAAGCATGTTTTCAGATCTTTGTGGGCAGAGTTGAAAAAAAAAAATTGGCTTAGTGATTTGAGACTTCCTACAAGAGGTATTTAATTTTGAAACAGAAAAATCAAATCTCACAGCTCATGAATTTTGTTGACATAAGTTATTGAAAATTAGTTTGTCCAAGAAAACCACGTTATGCATGTGTGGAAAAGAGAAAGAAAGGCTCAGAGGGAGATTAAGTGATGCTTATGCCTGTTGTTAATGGAAATCAGTCTCCATTCCAGTTTCTAAGCTCACAAAAATATTTCTTTTGAAATTATCTCAATTAACTGTTGTTGAGTTGTTATGGAGAAAAAATTGTTCTATTTGAAACTCAGAGGGAAATCAGGTGAATAGTAAGACCACAGCTGTATCAAAAGCATTAAAAAATTAAAGTAGAACAGTTGTACTTAAGCATCTTTTCATGTTTCCTTGAAAAGAGTAACTTGTGCAGTTTTTTAAGATTCCCCTCAAATAATAAAAGAGAATATTTTGCATATGAGCATAAAGGTAGAGACTTCTACCAGTTTGAGCCTACACCTAGCAAAAAAGCCTTCTAAAAGATGCTCAGCATTGTTAACTGCTATTGCATTCTGGCTACAGCTGACATAATGACTGTAAGAGGGAACAAACAGAGCACTCTCCTGGATGACTGGATTAGACCACTAGTAGTGGAGGTCACTGTATAATCATGCTTGATTAAAAAAAAAAAAATAAAAAAGTCCTAGAGGATTTTTTGTGTTTGCATATTCAGAATTAGAGATGTAAATTTAGAAAGTTATTGGTGCTTGTTCATATTTAGAGTAAATTGAAACCTACACACCCTATTTAAATATAAAACATGCATAGCTTAAAGCTAGTGGAAATAAAATTTTCATACACAATCTTTTGCATATCAGCAAAATACTCTATCCATGCTAAAGAAAAATTACATCATAAGAAAAAACACATATGTAAACAATATTACTGAATCATTCTGTTTAACTCCACCAAACATAATTTCTGGTTTTCTGAACTTAATAATTTTGGGTTTGAATATTATTGTGTATGCATTTTTGTTCAAAGTGCTCTAAATGAAACAGGAGTATTTTGTTCCAACTGAAGTCAATTTCCAAAGCTATAAATTTTCAAGAAAGAACTCCATTACCCAATTATTTGTGATTATGCATGGCTTGAGGGAAAACCTGAGAAAACGAAGTTACTATGCAGAAGTATAATTATTCAGATTTTGATAGTGCTTGTGTTTTCTGTGTCCACTAGTAGAATCTGCCTAGAACTTTAAAGAAAAATATGCAATGAGTTGAAGATGACTAATCTACTTTGAAAAACTGTAAAAGGCATATTATTGAGCCTAGTAAGATCTTAACTAGGTTTTGCTGAAGACCTTTGAAACCAGACTCACAACAAAAAATACTGGAAGTGTTTAACAGAAGTATAAATGGTTACAGTTGGTTAATTTGTCCCTTCAGTCATAAAGTCCAGAGATAAAAGAGAGGCAAAGAGAAGAAAGAGAGGAAAAAAGATCTAGAATGATAACAATAGGCAAGGTTTACAAAATAATCACTGGAAGACTAATTAGTTAAGAACAAGTCTCACAGAATAAGCAATGTAGCATGGCATGTACATAATCTATTTGTCTTTCAAGAAAACTATATCTATAAAATATACTGCAAGGTATCTTCTAGCTTTAAGTAAACTATTATCACATCAAAAGTGAAGGGGAAAAAAAGAGATGCTAAGAAAAACATGCACATTTTGACAACAGAGAGAACAGTAAATATATTTATAAGATGGTGGTTTGGGTTTTTTTTTTTTCTAAGTGGAGATACCTCTGATGAAATGCAGTGAAGAGCTGCAAGAAGCTCTCCCCATATGGCAGGATCTGCAGGGAGGGCTGTCCGCCCACTGTGTCATGCTTGGAGAGGGAGCAGACAGACCATGGAGCTGGGGATGGGGCTGAATCTGGAGGGAGCTGGGTAAAGACTGGGAGATACACGGTCTGTTAAGAGCTTGCATGATTCTGTGAAGGTTTCGATTCTGGGGGGAAATTTCACACTTACTCTCAATGGAAACTGATAGCCCCACTTTACAGCTCTCTCATGGTGAGAAGTGGTGAGGGTGGTTGCAGGCAACAAAGACAGACTGGACAAAATACATATTTCAAAGCTTGTTCTGGGAGGTGGGGCAGGAAGCAGGGCCATTGGAAGAGGAAGAGTAGCACAGAGATCTTACTGAAGAGGCATTAAAACTGTGATAACGATATTGAATATCTATACATTTATTTTGTTATATTAATAATTGCAACTTGTTTATTTCCTCCTATGAATGCAGAATGGGTTTGCCTTCTTGGATTGGAAAAAATGGTGCTGCTTTGACAGAAGAGTACATACAGCCAACTAGAAATATGGCTAAAAAGAAAGGTATGTAAAATTGAACATGTCACTGTACTTGCTAACACAATATAATTAAAACTAGTGGTTTAAAAAGTTTAATATCTTAGAGTAGATCATCAGTATACTCCACAAAAATAGAAACAAGTTTGTTTCACACAAACTTTCTCTTTGCATACTCTAAATCTCATATAAAGAAATAACAATATATTAGAACTGTGATAGAAAATACAGAAATTTGATATGACCTGACTGAAAATCCACTAGAGTGATGGCAAATAATAAAAATATTCAGTCAAGTATGTACCAGCAAGTCACAATTCCTTTTAAAGCCATTGGTAATTCAATAAGAGAGCCATATGGCTCTTCTCTAATTGATTTAAACTCAGCTACAGGCTTCTTGAAGAATATTTGTGAAGTCTCTATCACGCTCGAATGTCACACAGCTAATCCATCCCTCCAATCTGTTTATAAAGACAGATGGCAATATGTTGGTTTGTCATTGAAAAGGAAAAAAAAAAAAAAAAAAAGTGGACAGCAGTGTAACAATGATATCTAGACATTTGCTTGAAAACCTGACTATTGCAGCACTGCTCATCCAGGTGCAGGATAAAGAATCACAAACACTCTTCCGAGGGTGACCTACCCACAGCTATCAAAAACAGTGCTCTAAACACACGGAAAGGAACCATGTCCCAGACATCTCAGCAAGTGATATCCTGGCAAAGATGGGCAATAGAAGTCATTAAATGAGGAGGGGAGGAAGGGAAGTAAGACAGGGAAATCTTTTGATTTCCAAGAGACTTGAAATTGTATCTTGACTTTTCCATTTGCTTTGCTGAGGTGGTTGAATCACTTTGAATTCAATATGCTCCAAATCCAGGAGCTTGGCAGTTAATTTCAATTTAGAATTTTTTCATGTCAGAAAGACAAACATTACCTAATTAAAGTCAGTTTAAAAAGAGAACCATTCATCTGTCTTGACTGTAATGCTGCAAATTCTGAGTTCCCCTTCTATATAGGGATAAAAATTGCTGTTGACTCTCTGCCTTCATCAACAGTCTCCTAAACTAATTTCAGATAGAATTAACTTTAACGCATTTATACTCCACTCAGAGTATTGTGGTTACCTTTTTATTTAAACTACATAGGTATTCAATAACTTCTTATGAATTTTTGCCTCTCTTAAGAATGTAATTTACTGTGTAGCCATATGTAAATTCCTCATGATGAAATGAATGACAGAAAAAGTTCTAGCCCAATCTCTCTGTACTATTAAAGCCTTTAAAATAACTTGTCACGAAATAAAGTGTAATTTTATATATTTAAATTTCAGGAATGTAACTATTTTCCATAACCAGAAGCCTTTTGATCTACATTCTACCATTCTAAATTTCAATAGGCAATTAAATTAACCCAATGTATTCTGTACTTCTTTAGTTAAATACCATGCTTTGTTATCTCTTTTTTCTTTCACAATAAAAGCTAATGGTGAAAGCATTTTGATTTTTCACATCCTGTATAGCATATTGCATTGTATTCTCCATGCAAGCTTCTATAGCCCAGATAATGCAATGTGAGTGCAGAAAACAAAAATAGCTACGCAGAAAATTGCCCTACTAAATTGTGTTTGTCTATACTGTAAGTTAATTTTCACTGAGATTTATTTCAATTAAAAATACGATCTGGGTATATGCTTGTTTAGCTTTAGCTTTTTTAAGCTGTCCAGAATTGCCCTAATACTCTGTTTTCTTTCAGATGTTCCTGAAATTACAGTATAAATCGGTCTTCTACCCTCCTTATACTTTCTTGTCTGTAATCTGAGTTGGAAAGCGATTTTAAAAATTTCTTCCCCCAACAGCACATTCAGCCTAAATTCTGCCAGGGATATTATGACTTGTATATACAAATACTGTATTAAATGTCTTCTCTTGGGTTGTAATTCTGGTAAACAGGAAAGGTATGTACCTGTATTTTTGGTGATGTTGGTATGTTCCTGAAACGCAGAGCTGGCCATACTAGTTTTCACTAATGCTGATTAATAACTTTTTGTTTGTTTGTTTGTTTTGTTTGTTTGTTTGTTTGTTTCTGTTCCTTTATTCTTGTTGCAGTGGAGATTAAATAGAATGTTAAAATAATTTTGAGGGAGGGGGTTTTATATCACCACCTGCACCAGTAGAGGTATTTTCTGTGACAACAGTACACAACATTATAATAAAATTCATTCATTAATTAAAATAAAACCTTGTTTTGAGTTGTATTTTGTTCAAAAATTGGAATATCTGTGTTGTAGTCCTAAACCAAAAACTGATTTTGGACAAATTTTAATCTGTTCTGCAGCAAGAAAAAGAAACCAGACTGGTTGAATTTTTGCATGTCATTACAAAGTCACACTTTGTAATGACATGCAAAAAGTTAAAAGGGGTTAAAAGGTTAAAAACAAAAACATTGCTTTATCATGATTGTTTCTCCATGTTAACTTTTCTTGAAGCATTAAAGAATGAAGGAATATGTAATACCAGAAAAACTGTACTTTTACCCTCCAGGAATTAATATGACATTTTGACAAATGTATTACAAATTTCTTTGATTGTGAGATTTTATGTTTTGAAAAACTCCTGTATGAAACTTCAGGTGTAAATTCAGGAAACCCTTTCTTGGACTATGGTTTAATAACTAGAGGGTTTTTTTTTAAATAACTCTACCCACTAGAGTTTTACAATTATTATGTTTAATGAAAAGGTGATGGTGGATGTCAGACCTGTGCTCCTCAGTAATTCTGTTATGAAGTTAATATTTATAAATAAGATGTCCTAAACTTTTGGATTAATCCATGGTAGCTGAAGTTATGCAGATAATTTTAGAAAGGGTTAATAACACCCTATCATTTTCTGTTTGGAGGGTCATAACGAAGAACCTTGACTCAATAGCAGAACAGTGGTTTTTTTATAGCACCTTTGAGTTTTTCTTAGTGTCTCAGGCACCACACAAACAACACAGTTTTATCAGATTATGTCAGTTATGGCTGGGCCTCTTCTAGGTTTGGCTCTGATCAGTAACCATGGGGCAATCAAGAATGCAAAGGAGGAAGACAGCCTGTAAGACACAGTGAAACAGCTCACAAATTTTAGCAGAGTAAAAAAGAGAGAAACTGGAAAAACTCCAAGATACAAATGAATGAGTAACAAGAATTACAATATAACATTCAGAGGTACAGTTGCATTTGGAGCTGATTCACTCCTCAGAGTGATAATAGAGGTTTGTTTCAAGTGAGATCTCATGGATCCTGTCCTGAATATGATGCTACTAAGTATTCCTGTTAATCATTTGGCTGATGGACAAGAGGTGTGCTACATTTTCAGGTGATACTAAGTATAAGTCTTTGGAAGACAAGAGCACAGAAAGAGGAACCAGATTGTGTGTAACAGGTAGAAATAATTGGCTGCCCTGCCAATCAATTAGTTGAGCAGAAATTAACTGGTATTTACTAACAGCTAGTCAGCTGTTGTGCTTGAGTCATCAACATCATTTCCCTGCAAAACAGTCAAATGCCGTATCAACAGACGTGTACAAACCAATGCACGTAATCAGCATGGGAAGTAATTTGTTCAGTCTACACAACTGGGGAAAGACTGAAGGAATTGGGGCTATGGAGTAGGGATGAGAGAAGCTGATTTCTGCCTATGCACAGGAGATTCAAAACCAACAAACATAAAAGGTGATGTTTTGGGTTGATGTGGCCAGAAATGTGTATTCTATCACCATCTGTTAAAACTGTGTGGGGTAGTGATTCCTTATCTCCATGGCACATATTATCTACTAATGGTCCATCTTTCAGACAAGATGGGGTAATCATTTTATCTTTTCCACAACCCACCCTCCCTCCAGGAAGATATCATCTGTTAATGGCCCATTCAGTCCCATTGTATGATTGATAAAATTACATCATTCCACTGGGAGATGCTCCAGCCAGGGGGAAGAACCAAGCCTTTCTTACCTAGATAAAAATGGAGCTGTTGGACAGCAAGTTACCCTTTTTTTCTACTGGATTCCAGAGGTGAAGCCGAACCTTTCTACATTATCCCTGGCCTTCTGGAGGAAGGCTGCACCCTTCTACAGGATCACTGCTTCAGCTGAACCACATCTGCCACTGCAGGGGGACTGCAGCCACCATTTAATGGGACTGCTACCAACACCCTGACTGACAGGGTGTCATTTTGTATTCTGACTCTGCCAGGATTTGGATTGGTTTTGATAATACTGTATTTCTATTTTAATCTTCCCAGTAAAGAACTGTTATTCCTAATTCCCATATCTTTATCTGAGAGCCCCTTAATTTCAAAAATTTATAATCATTTGGAGGGAGAGGGTTTACATTCTTCATTTCAAAGAGAAGCTTCTGCCTTTATTGGCAGACACCTGTCCTTCAAACCAGGACAGGTAAGTTCACATCAGAATGAAGATTCAGAGTCAGCACCAGGAAGAGTTCTAAGGGCAGTACAAATCTGGAGTAAGTGCTTAAGATTATGTGTGCAATACATTCTATTCTTAAACTACATGTATAGAAGTTATGCCCCTTTAAAAGGACTTTTCTGGCACTCTGACACTGACAGGTTGTCAATCTTTGCATAGTAAACAGGAATTTCTGTGCTTGCATTAGGATTTTGTATATCTTTATAGTTTATAAAGTTTATAAGTTTATATAAAGTTTATATTCTATGAACAGATATTTAAAATACTGGCTCTTCTAGAAAGAATTAATTCACTTTTCAGAACTTTAATAACTTTTCAATGCAGATCCCTTAAGACTTGAAGGAAGTTAATATGCATAAAATAAGCTGTGCAGAAAGGTATTTTTATTTTTCTGGTTTTCATTCCTTATTTACTTAATTCTGTCCTGCAACACATGAGCATACTGTGAGTAAAGTGGCCTTAAATTATCATTATGGGACCAGTACTCTTCCACACCTGTAAATGTCATTATTTATACAAGTAGATTGTATACCATATAAATGAGAGTAAGTCCAGCATTAATAACATTTAAAATCATAGTGTGATAACTAAAATTAAAGGTAAGAAGAATCGCAATTAGCTCCAGTAATCAAGTTGCTGACCTTTGTTCTTATTAATGAATAGCTATGGTATAATTTCTGTGCTTTATAATAAAAATTTTATCCCTGCTTGTCTAGACAGTCTGCTGTCTATTTCTACCTGGACTTTGAAGTATTTATTGAGACAAAGCAGACACTGTAAATCTGAGGTGTACTGGAGTGATATTAAGTATTTGGGAACCATTTGCTATAAACCAATGAATTGATGAAATATTTTTGTGGCTTCATTCGGTGTTGAATAAGACCCTTATGTGTCTGTGCTTTTTTCTGAAGGTCCTGTAGACACTGAACTAAGTAATGAGTAATACACAGGGTAAAAGCTTTGTTCTCACACAGCTCAGCTTGTCCTTGACAGCTACGTCTACTATTTTTGGAATAAGGTGACTGTTACTTGGGGAGTGGAAAATCAATCTGTATGTAAGTGACCCTATGTGTGCTGCTGGTGTGCTTCACTTTCTTTAACTGCTATGCTGAAATTATAGCTTTAAAACACTCAGACTGATAATTCTAATATTAAAATTGTTGATTTTTAAAAAATCCAAATGTAGCTGAACTGGTTTGGGTTTTTTTAAACTGTATTAAAAATTGCTACTGCTGATGAATAGCACTCTTGACAATAAGAAAAATAACCAACTTCAATAATCAGAATTATTATCTCATTTCAAAAAATAATTATGTGCATTACTTTCATTGATTCTCTGTGTGTCAGAGGGTCCTTGTACTGAAAAAGAAAAATCATTCAACCTGTGACTTGAAAAGTATTCTTATTGAAAATTAAATCTGAAAATACAAACTGGGCTATAAAATCACCATTAAAAAGCAAATTATATTATCAAAATCTTAGAATGAATCAACTAAACAGAAGCTTCAACATCTTGAGACTTGAGTATAAAAATATCCACAAATTCTTTGGAAAACAAAAACTGAACACCCAACATCAAAGTCTGTTCTCTGTTGCTGGGGTTTATCTCACTCTTATACTCTCAAAACATTAATTTATGTGCAGGTGTGGCAGAAGTGGACTTTTGGCATATTAGGTGGTTACAGTCAATTGGAAGGCGGTATAGCAAAAGCTTACAAAAACCTGCTGCTCTTACTTCTGCAGGATGCTATTGTGATTTTGTACAACCCAGGAATCCAAATAAAGCCTGAGGGGGACTTTTTGTTTGTTTGGGTTTGGGGGCTTGCTTTTGTTTTTCGTTTTGTTATGTGGGGTTTTTGTTTGGTTTTTGGTGGTTTTTTTAGTTTGGTTCGGTTTGGTTTGGGGTTTTTTGTAGCTTAGAGGTAGGAACACTTAAACAATTTGGACTATAGATACATGCAAACAGCCTGTTTTCCAGTCAGGGTTACAGATTTTTTTGTGAACTTCTCTTCCTATTAGAAGGAATGAGAAGCATCCATAAAATCTGTTACACCACAGAACTTTCATCTCAGCTACCTAAAGTGCTTAATCATATTGTGGACAGAAGCACAGAACAATGCATGGTGTTGTAAGGGTCTTGTGGAGTTCCATCAACCTCATTGATCCAGCAGGGCCACATAGACCCAGGACCACGTCCAGAGGTGTTTTAATAACTCCAAGGATGGAGACACCATCACCTCTATGGGCAACTTGTTCCCATGCTCAGTCACCCCCACAGGGAAGAGGAGTTTCCTGATGTTCAGAGGGAACCTCCTGTGTTTCAGTGTGTGCCCATAGCCTCTGGTGCTGTCACTGGGCACCCCTGGAAAGAGCCTGGATCCCTTCTCCTTGCATCCTCCCTGCAGGTGTTTATGGACACTGGTGACACCCCTTGAGCCTTCTCATCTCCAGGATGAACATCCCCAAATATGTCAGCCTTTCCTCGTATAGGAGATCCTCCAACCTCTTGACATCTTCATGCCTTTTGCTGGAGTCCCAACCTGACCCTTTTCCATGTCTGTTCTGTACTGGGAGTCCAGATCTGGGCTCAGCAGTCCAGCTGTGATCTCAGCAGTACTCATCAGAAGAAATGGCTCACCTTCCCTGACCTGTTGGCAACATTCTCTTAAGGGCAGCCCAGGACACCACTGGCCTTCTTTTCATTACAGAGCAGAACCTGAATGTGGTACTAAAATCCAATATCATATTTATTCATGTTAACTCCCCAAAGTAACTAAAGGAGCTAACTTAGTGGAGGAAATAACCATTCTGTCATTCCCCTTTTCTGTAATACAGAATTATTTCTCAGATGTTTAATATATTTTAATAACTAGCCTCTCTTCTATGCTCCATCTCAGAGTACTGAAGTCATTATGACCTTCGTTTTTACACACCACAGAAAATAAATGTTCCACTTCTTTTCAATTTATAATTTCTAACAAACACACCTCCTCCTATGTCTGAATTTACACTGCTTTTACCTGCTTCCAAATACACACTGACATAAAAATAAGATGTCTTGTTTGGTCCATTAAAATCATGAAGAAATACAAGTTCACGTTGGCCATCCCTCCAAGGATGAACTGAACTTGCTGAATCCAACCCAGATATTTCAGAACAGGATGCAAGAAAAAAAAAAAAAGGCAAACTGTAAGGTTAAATAAAATAATAATTGATTTATAAAATATAAAACCAGCCTGTTAATAAGAGGCAATTACTTATTCACCAAAAAAAATTAGATTCTGGAAAGGTGGTATTTGCTGGAGTCAGTTACTATGAAAATGTAACAGAACAAATGAAAGTGTGCTAAATTTTTATTGGTTTTTATTTATTGAAGATTTATTAAATTCAATGTGAAAGTCTGGCAAAAGATATACCCTGAAAACATCCTAATTTGTTGAGATCTTTTTAGATAGGTTACAGGAATAGACAACATACAACAGTGTGCTAAAAACAGTGTCTGTTATATGTTACCCACCCAACTCACTGTGGTTTGCTACAGTAATAAATAATTCACTGTTGGAGCTCAGAAATATTACTGTGGGTTATTATGACCACTGTGGGGGGCCATAACAGGACTGGGCCAGCCAGAGAATCTATAGCATAATAAAGAGAGAGATGGGAACAACCGAGTTGCCAAAGAACAAAAACTTTTAAAGGAAAAATAACAAATGTAGAAACCGCAAGGGCAACCTCCAAAGATCTCAAAACCTGGAAAGCACAGAGGTGTATAGATGGGGTGGAGGGCACAGGATCCAGTCAATAATGAGGACAAGCAACCAAACCGTATATGTAGCAGGCAGCCAGCCAACTGTATATCAAACTCAAGAACAAAACCTTATTTGTAACAAGCTGGTTAACATACTAGTTCCTGTGAGACAACTCTTCTTTCTGTTCTCTCATCATGATGTAAAAGGATGTCTTCTTTCCTAGCTAGGTGTCTCCCAGGGCTTGAAGCTGAACTTTTGCATCTGCACGTGAAGCTACCTCCCTGTCCACCCCAATTTACACAGGTTATTTTTGTTGTATTGGTGAATATAGGGCCATTATAGCAAGAACCTCCTAACTTACCTGGACTACATGACTATTGTCAGGCATGGAAATGTCTCTGGAATCTGGCAAAAATTGTCCAAGTATTCTGGTAGTGATTGCACCCCACTTAGAATTAGTTTGTACATCACACAGACAGACAAACTTACAGTCAATGCCACTTGATTCTAATAGGGGAGAACTGTCCTTATGGCTATTAAACATATGCATCTGCTGAAAGAAAGGAGTTAGACATTCTTTGCTCCAGCATACTGGCCTTACTGTAATATACAAGTGAGCTAAGTAGAAAGGAAGAAAAATGATTGGTCATCATTTGTTGACAAGTAAACAAGAAAAACATAGACCATCCATGAATCAAACTGGACACATTTCAAGCAAATCACTTAGAAAAATCAATATTATGTCAGGTTTTAGCCTCCATCTTCATAAATAACTGACAAATCCAGCAAGCATCAGTGAAGAGTGACATATAAAAGAGAGGCATTGGGAAGGTTAGCACCACGTTCTGAAGAGCAGCAAAATTATTCACCGTGAAATATGTAGGCTCTTGTACTGAAGAAACTGTAATGTGACACACAAATAAGATATGTATAAGCAGAAACCTGGAAAGAAAAAATGTTGACAGCAACCAAAAACTATCCATGTACAGTTGATGGGACAAGTTTCATATGGCAGAAAAGAAACAATTACAGTTATAAGGTATTTTGCATCTTGTTATGGGTGCAACATGCCAGTATTCTTATTACAGTTTCATGAAGAGCGTTATATTTAATTGTTAAAAACTGTCAAAAGGAACATCCAACAGAATTCACCAATGAACAACAATAATGACTTAATATTTGGGAACATGTTTCTGACTCAGGTTTCAGAAATAAAAAAAGACCAGGGCAGTGACTGTCTCACCATACTGGGCACAGGTGAGGCTCCACCTCAAATTCTGTGTCCAGTTTTGGGCCCTTCACTGCAAGAAGGACGTTGAGGGGCTGGAACATGCCCAGAGAAGAGCAACAGAGCTGGGGAAGGGTTTGGAGCACAACTAGTTTGTGCTGGAGAAAGTGGAAAACCACTGGGCTGAATTGAATCTAATGCCCAGAGTCCTTCGAGTTCCTGGCTCACCCATGGACAAGTGCTCCTGTTCAGAAGGAAGCTCTTGGTTATTAACTGTACATTTTCCTTATGAAATTAAGTGTTCTGAGCTTGAAACTGTGCACCAAGTTTGAGCATTGATATAATACCATGACTGAATAACAGCTGACAGTTTATGCTCTGTGAGAAAATAATCACATAGCAAGTCCGCAAGATTTGGGCTGATGTCACCTTAAGCTTTGGGAATAAGATGAAGGTGCTTTTGCATTTGTAATGAACAGAAAAATTATCTGCATAAATACAAAAAACGGAACCACCCATCACTTTCTACAGATATGGCTGAGGTTTGTAGAGAAGATGCAAGGGTGTTTCTGAGATTTAAAGTTAAAATGTGCCTTTATAGAGAAGGCTATATAGATTTCATGTGGAATGAAATGGAATGAAAGGTGGATGTTGAGGTCAACAGAGTCCATAGTAACAATGTTAAAATTCTGCTAAAAATACTTCAGCAGCATACAAAAAATAGCATACTGAATCATTTCAGATTTGATTTTAAAACACAGACAATTTTTATTTTCCATTATATGTTTTACACTGTGTTTTGGTTTGAAAGACAGGTGTCTGCTAAGGAAGGCAGGGGCCTCTCTTGAATTGGAAAATGTAAACTCCCTTCCTACAAATTATTATAATTTTGAAATTAAGGAGCTCTTGGACAAAGATATGAGAATAGAATAACAGTTCTTTGGTAGGAAAATTAAAATAAAAACACAGTAATACAAAAAAACCCAAAACACTGGCAGAGTCAGAATACAGCCTGACACTGTCAGTCAGGGTGTTGGCAGCAGTCCCATTAAATGGTGGCTGCAGTCCTCCTGGAGTGGCAGATGTGGGTCTGTTGAAGCAGTGCTCCTGTAGAAGGGTGCAGTTTTCCTTTGAAGGTCCAGTGATAAGGCAGAACGGTCTGATCTTCCTCTGGGAATCCAGTGGAAAAAGGCTGCTCTGTTGTTTCAAATCTCAGATTTTATCTAGGTAGAAAATCCTTGACTCCTCCCCCTAGGCGGGACATCTCACAATGGGATGATGTAATTTTATCAGCAATAATCAGCAGTAATTTTATGTAATATCAGCATCATCAGTGTATGTAATTTTATGCAGTGGGACTCAATGGCCCATTAACAGAGGATATCTCCCTGGAGGAAGGATAGGTTGTGGAAAAGATAAAGAACACTCTCACCTGGCTCTTAACAGATGGTGACAGAATACATACTTTTGATAATATCGTGCATTACAACCCAAGAAACTGGTTAAATTTTACAGCATTATAGCATAATCTAGACAAATTCTAGGCTATTTAAGGATATTTTGACTCAGCAAACATATCACTACAGGGTTATGGGGCCATTTGACGAGACAAATTAGATCAATCCTGGAGCAATATAGAGGACCTATGTAATTCCGTCAGCCTTAAGAACTGGATTGGGTACAGGCATTTCATGATTCATCTATTGTCTCAGTCTCCAAGAGAAATTAATGTGGCCTGATGCTCACTGATGAAAATAATTAATGATTTAAGTGTTATACGGCTGCACATAAACTTCTACTGTCACAGAACAATGTGTTCAGAATCAATTATATATTGAACTATCCAGAAAAGGATATGCTTTTTTTTGTATTTATGAAGAAATCATACAGAAGTGCACAGGAAAATTAGTATTAGCAATGAAAGCAGAAACCCTAAAGAGAAGAGTATATGGGAGAAGGAAAAATTATCCTTGGATCATTTAAAGCATCGTAAACTTTGGCTTCTCAGTTGTGAAATGGTTATTACAAAGAGTTTCATTAGGAAACCAAGTCTGTGAAAGTCTTGCAGGCTTGAACTTCTATCTCATAAATGCAGTAAATTTAGGGCTCTATTTAACTGAGGTATTAAATAGTATCCTCTCCTTGGCATTTCTGAATAGCTAACTTTCAGAATCTTCTGCTTTTCTGTTGGCTTGACTAATTTGTTTAAGCAGATGGCCAATACCCTTAGATGGATCTGACTGAAACTTATTCGGTGGTCAGTGGAAGGGTAAGAAAGATCCTCTACTAAAACAGCCATTAAGCAAAGACATAGTTACCATGGGCAAGATTTGCCTGTGTTCTAGAAAAACATAATTGAAGATTTATTTTGAGGTTGTGACAAGAAGAAGAAGAAAAAGAGTAGTCACACAGAAAAGCAAAATGTTGTTAACAACACCAGCACCGGGACAAAAACTCCAACCCGGAAAAGGAGAAGCTGCAATCATGGACAAAAGAAGCACAGGTAACAGAGAGAAAAAATAAAAGAAAAGCAATTTAGTCTATGTATTTATTACTGTACATGGAAAACCCCTGTGACTAAAGACATGCTTTGGAAATGAAAGCACATTAATGTTACCAGAAGCTAATGGAAGTTGATCAAATCTTACTAAGTGTGCAGAGACCATGTATTGACAATAAAAGTGCAAGCAGGATTTAATAAATAGTTCCAGGATTACTGTTTTTTAAAGTATTCTCTCATAAAGTTAATGAACAAAAATCCAAGACTGTGGATTTGGGTTTTTTTTGTCCTGCTTAGTGTTGCTTCAAATTCCAAATTAATTTATTGCAAATTTTAAGACTTTTAAAGGTACATTTAGAATTTGAGATCTTTTCATGTTAAGGATCACATTAAAACCAAATCTTACTTCAGCAGCATGTTCAGGCCAGTTCATTATTTCCACACATGAAAATGCAGCAGCTCAGATACAATTTTCCCTAAGGACGGAATGCATTCTAAAGGCAATAACAGCAAAAATGAAAAACAGCCCTACTTGGGAATACAATAATTATATTTCTAAATCATTTTTCACCTGTTTAAACAAAATGCATTACGATGTTCTGCAGCCTCCACAGAACTAGCTGATTCATATACAAACACACATACATATGTACATTTTGAATTCCTACTCTTTATTAATTTTGCCCTGGCACTTTGTCTCTTTTTTGACTCTGAGCTCCACAGAGTCCAAACATACCCCTCATAGCCTCTGTCTTTCAAAGTTGGGACAACATCTAACATTCATCTGTCACTAACATATACATGTAATAAAAAATACAAATAATGAATAATAGGTATAAGTGGCAGGGAAGATTTGGGAGGATAAATTTACCCTTCAGAGGTCGTGTATAAGACCTGATTAAATATCTAACAGACTCAATTTTAGAAGTAGTGAATATGGCTTATTTTAATTATAAGTTTTACAGGAGTCATCAATCATAGCTAGAGATACAGATCATCTACTGCTAAAAGCTAATAATGGGTCAGGCACTATACATCCTCAAATCTCTCTTCTTTGAAAATAAATCTCTGGCATGTAACACAGTTCCCTAATCATTGTATGTATTCTGTTTGCCAAACCCAGCAATAAAATATGCAAAAAAATCGACAGAGGCAGCAGATGTTCTCGACACTGAAGAGTTTGCACAGTGAGAGCATGTGGAGGAGGTTTTAGCAGTTTTGTCTGCTGGTGTGTCAGCCGGGTCATTGCTGGTGTAGGTCAAAGGAGGACAGAGCTTCTTCTGAATATGAAGTTGCTCAAAGACAGCAGTTGTTAGCCCAGGCCTAATGGAATAAAAGAAAGAATCTCAACCAAGAAAGAATCTTGGCCTGGCCTGTGTTTTTTCCCTGGATGTTGCCAGCACTGTCAGTGTCTCTAAAGAAAGGGACATGTGGCACACAGAGCAGTACACCCTGGTTATTAAGGCCTAAGAACAACTGAAGGTTGGAGATAACTTGTAAATGGGAAGATTTAGTTACTAAATCATAAATTAACTCAGTTTTGAAGTAAAACCAAAGCATTACTTTACTTACATTGCAGTGCTCACTGCATATATTACTAAAATGGCATAAAATCATTGTTGTGCATAGGGAAATGTGGTATGAGATGCTGAAATGCTATATCCACATGTCTGGAGTAGTTGTGGGCACATCTTCATACAGACAGTCATGCTTTGTTTCTGAATTCTGGACTCTGAGACAGATAGCCAAAAAGAAAAGCAATCCCACTAACACATGCCTGTGTTAAGAACATGCAACCTTGTGTTAAGAGCCGCACATTGGAGAGCCATGTTCTTACTCTTCCACTTGGCAGATGGCATCATTATGGGTTTGATCCCTGTATGGGTCATTCACTTAAGAGCTAGACTCAATGATCCTGCTGGGTCTGTCCCAGCTCAGAACAGTCTGTGGTTTCTGGTTGTGATTTCATGCCATCCCCTCTCAGATCACGGAGCACTGACACAGCGCAGTGTGTTAGAGGCACACGTGGCTCATGCAGTGTGGTGTACAGTATCATGGCATGCCATACTCCTCCCTGCTGCAGGGCTTTTGCAGTCATTGGGGACCCTTCTGTCCCCATCCCTCACCACGAGAAACTGAGTCAGACTGTCTCTGTTGGGAGTGGATTGTCCCCATTCTCTCTGTCTTCAGGCCTAGAAAATCCACCCTGGGCTGGTTTGGGCTGGGTTAGAACAGATTTTACTCACAGGGGCCTCAGTCTTAGGAGACATATCCTTAGGATGTATCCTTTTCTTACAGGCTGGGTCATTGCTGCTAGACAAAAGAAAGGAAACAAGACTAAGCAAAAGCAAATTCTGAAACAGATTTTTTTAATTCCAGTGATGTGATTTGCTACAGTTTTCACATTTAAATGTAAGTGTTAGAAATCTGCATCTCTGATCATTGGGAAGCCTGAGATTAGTTGTGAAGCCAGTATCTTCTATCTTCCTATAAGCAAATAATCTTATAAAGGAATATTTGTAATTGCACATAATATTTATTCTGTGGAGATTTTTAATGGCTTGACAATTGCTGAACAATACATATTTAAAGCTTGATGTTATATGTTTTATGATGAACAGAAAGTGTACCAGAAAGAATTCCAGTGAAAAATTAATTTTATTAATTCTAGATTTATTTTTTTTTTTTTTTTTTTTAGTTCACAAGAACAAATACAAAAAACCCCAACAAATCTTAATGGATTTCTCAGAAGAATAATATGTCTCATTGCTGTTGTCTAAGTAGTCAGAAAGTAAGGCAACTTGAAATGCAGGAACAAAGTACTTATTAATAACAAATAAATTTAATAAAAAATAACTAGGAGGAGATTTTATATGCTTCAAGCAAAAGAAAAAAGATAGCAATTTATTATTGAAGGTATGTAAACTACTTTAAACATATCTGCTTTTGTTGCTGAGATTTTAAATAATTTCCAGAAAGCAGGTGAGAGCTATTAACCTCTAAACGCAAAAGTTGTTACTATAGGAATTATGTCAGATTGGTGTGAGATCCTTAAAGGAGAAGAGGCTTCATGAGTTGAGGGTTTTAACCATTTGGTTATGTCAAAGAAAGTAAGTAAGATCTTTTTGTTTGAATTTAAATTGCTGTAGTTTTCTAAATGTACATACCCTCTTGGTTTTGAACAAGGTTTTGCAAAGTATTTTTTCACACTGTGTCTCAAAAAAAAGACTGTCCACTCTACTTCTTCAGGATTGTTCTCTTCATGCTATGTCTAGCATGAAGTTTTACTTTTCTACACACACTTTTGTCACAGATTATGTGTCACAAGACTACCCACTGTGGGATCTTCCTTTACTCGGATATGAAATTTCTGAAAACAAAGTTTTGACTGGATAAGTTAAAATCTGTTTTCAATTCCTAACTATGGGGTACAAGTGCTGCTGCTGTTCCATGCAAAGGGATAGTGCAGTTAAGCATCAGCAGTGATGAAGATGGCTTGAGCCTCAGCATCTGCAGCCAGATCTCCATTCTCACATACTTCTGCTCATGCAGAGATTTCCCCTGTGGTAAACCTATAGTTGTGAGACTGGATGTATGACACTGAAAAACACAGTCCAAAGCACTTTTATTTACAGCTATGTAATTTAAATGTTAGCATTTAAATTAAATGCTAGTATTTAAATTAAAAGTACTTTGCATGCCAAAATTCTTTTGCCACTTATTCTCTATAGGATCTGCAGCAGCTCAAGAGAGGCATGGCAGCTCCACAGGGTTTGCACTTAAGTAGAAGAGGATAATTTAACTAAATAAACAGCACCAAACAAAACTCATCAATATCTGAGAATTTACACGCTTAGATGCAAAGCTCCTAGCCCTTTCCAAAGTGTTCCACTCAACTAATGTGAGAAAAAAATGCATTTTAAAATTAATTATGTGCATGTCAGTGGTGTTGTACTCTCACTAATGTAACTGATATCTGTTAGATGATCTCCTATACCAGGCTCAAAAGGTTCTGCTAGCCTAATATCTTGCTTCTGACTACATTTATCATTCAGACCTTGGGGCATGATGGAGCTCTTTGATGTCTGACATGTGGAAATTTTCCAACAGCTTTTGGTCGGTCTCATCCCTCTCTCAAAAACCTGAAAATTAGCTCTAACCCTGAAACATGAGACTGAATATTCTTCTGCAGAAAAGTATCATCAATTATTACATCTTCAGGATGTCCAGTTCCTTCTAACTGTGAAAATGGCTTTGGACTAAAATAGTTCAGAATGGCTATACATTTGCAATCACTCTGCACGGCCAAATAGGGAAACTTACTGCCAGTATATATAGGACCCTGTCCTTAAAGAGCTCCTTTGCTTCCAGAGAGACTTTCCACAGGAAACATCAACCATAATGTACATCCCACTCTAAATAACCCCACATAAGAGCTCTGTAAATGGCAAAACAGCCTCATGAACTCACAGTCCTCACTCTGCAGGCACATAAGTTCATGCAGCTGACAGGTTGTATTAAGCCTCTGAGCGACTGTATACATGAATCAGGGCTAAGCAAAATCAGAGAACAGAATTTAGATTGAAATTGGTTTTTAAATTACCCAGGGTAATTCAGAGGTCACTCATTCTTGCATGTCAAAACATCCTACTTCTCATTCTGGTAAACCATGAGGGATAATTTATACAAGATGCTTTAATTTATTACACAGAGTGCTTTTAAACATTTCAAAAATTAGGCTTTAATAATTAATTCACCTCTATTATATGTTTTATCTGTCTTTCCTGAACTTGTCTAATATTTTAAATTCTACTCAGCTTTGTTACTTCTACTTGGGAATTTGTAACTGTGACAAAGAACAGTAGACCTTGAAATAAGGAAAATAAAAATAGGCACAGAAGAAGCTGCTGCAATCTACTGTTGAAAAGTGTAGGTGTGTGTCGTCTATAATTTATCAGCAGCATAGTCTGGAGAAATGGTTGCATTCAAAAACCTTTGACATATCTGAATTTCAGAGGACATTTCTTCAAATGCCAGATGCTGATGTTATTTCAGATCTTAAAATGGTTTCATGTTTCAATAAAGGTTGGTAATGGACTATCACTGCAGTGTGCTACAGATTCCCTGCACTTTGTGCAACTGAAAGGATCCCAAAGCACATCAGACAGGTCCTGGTATCAGACTACTTATTTCTCCCTTGATTTCTTTCTCTAATGATCCATGTAGTCAAGACATGCTTATTAATGAATAGAAGCCACTGTTATGAGAGCACTCAGTGTCCTTTTGTCTCCGTACTCATGGGAAATTTTTCAGAGTTAATTAGTCTAATTAGTCTCGATTTCATCACTTTTGCCTGCAACCTGTTCATATGTGGGATCTGGTCACCAATGGAGGTGAAATGTGTCTGCTGCCAGGCTGCTGCTGCTCTGCTCATTTGTTTATGCTGTTCCTCCCCTCCTCACACAAGAGCCTCACACAAGAACAAACACTTTCCAAAGCCTCCTATCCATGCATCTGAGTTATTCTCATGAAAATATCTCAATTGCTAGACAACTGTTGGAAACAAGGCACAATATTTGCCTGAAATCTTCCATAATAAGGGTCATGCCACTGCTACTCTCTCTGCATGGTATTGGAGATTTGAGATTAAGTAGAGGACTAAGTTTAAATTGGTCTGTTTGGTCTTGCAAGCTCTCTGAAGAGAGGAATATTCACAATCTCCATCTACAGCCTTGCCCTGACATAAGGCTTGTAGGATGTGCCACATTCTCCCTCTTCCCATCTGTCTCAATCTCTTGCTTTTCTCTAAAAAATAGTCCTCCCTCCTCCTTAGGAATTTAATTCTCTCTTCCTTTTTTTTTTTTTTTTTTTTTTTTTTGAGAGGAGTGTCAATTTTGTCAATGAGGCAGTTTATTACTTTGTATATTTACCAATTATCCTCCTTCCCCCAATCACTATTAGAAGTATTGCATGTCTTTCAGAGGAAAAAAAAATAGATAATCGAGGTCATTAAAGGTATTAAATAAGTCATTCAAGATCACAGAGAGAGCTCATCCAATCACATTAAATTTTGCTGAATGTCAGTTACTTCCAGAGGATATTATTCTTCTGGTGTAAGTAATAAATATCCAAAAGTCTGCAGTCCTGAGAAGTTACTTTAGAAACTGAAACAGAAAAACAGATTTAATTGCAGTCTCACACTCCCTTGAAGAGCTGCAATGGGTACACAAATATAAGTCAAATCTAACATAATCAACTATATGAAACAGAACATAATTGACATTATCTAAGTCTGACCTTTCTTAGGATAGAGAGGACTAGACTTAAAAAAATAACCTGGTAAGCTGTTTCAGACTATAATTTTGAAATAGATTTTGTCTTCTGGGCCTGTTTATTCCTCATGACAGTTTAAGCTTTTCATTCTGTTTTTCTGTCCATAAAACAGAGATAAATACACTTATTCTTTATCAAAAAGCTTTGTGAGTTCCTCGGAGAAAAAATACAGGAACCAGAAATTATTATTTCATTAAATACCATTTTCATTTAAATTCTGAGAAGAAAGCCAACTACTGGTCAGTTCATTCCCAGGGTTATTCCTTCTTCACTAATTACATGTTTACCTGAGTGAAAGAAGAATTGTTTACCCAAAGGACACTACTGTAGTTATAATAGCCTGTAAGCTAGGCACATAATTGGGCAGTTTTAAATTACATAAACAATATGCTATTTGATGTCAAATAATTATGGTCTTACCATTTTGCCACTACAGATAGAGCTTAGGAAGTAGAAAAAGTACTCAGAAATAACCTTGACATGATGTGATACAACTCTCCAGAAGGAAGGGTTAGTGATGGAAGAAGTGAGGCATGAGCATCCATCTCCCTAACTGTGCAATGTCATGCAGGTCTGCCTTAGGGCAGACAACGAGGAGCCAGCTTCTTCATACTTCCTCCCAAACCTGTTTCCCCTGGCAGCAGCACTGTTCCAGTCCTGCCCAGTCACAGAATGGCACTGCATTAATTTCCCAGCTTCCTCCACCCACCACAGTGATTCGATTCTTTGGCTTTGCTTTATTCAGAGTTAGCGAGAGAAAACAGGAATCACAGAGGGGTATTATGCCACACAAAACATCAAGAATTACATCACTGCATCATGCTGCAACTTCTGTTAAAAACTCTGAAAGGTATCTTTAAGAAGTGACCTTGTTGCTCAAATTCAGGCTGTAATCTCTGCAAAATAAAAATCTTTCTGCATCTATAATTTTGCTGAACTAGGAGCAATTTGTCTAGCTAAACTCAGCTTTAGTACTTCTTACTGAGCTGCCAAACATGCTTATTTGATCACTGTAATCCCATACAATGCATCCTATATCATCTTTATGTTACCCACCACGCCAAGGAGAGTTTGATCTTGTCCTTCTTCCAAGGTTACATCATATGCTGGTATTGATTCAGAAGGTACCACAGTTTAGCATATGTTTTTCCCTGCCTTCAGCATGAAATGTGTAGGAGAGAGGCTATTTGGATATGTCTCACAGCAGATCACGCAGGCTGAGAGTGTTTTAAAAGGGGGAAAAAAACCTCTTACTGTTTTTTTATAATTTGTTCTGTTTGTCTTTTACTTAGTGGATGAGATTTGACTTCACCTTATTGCAGAGAGAACCATTATCCGTTTTTCCACTGTATGGATTTATGAATGTGGTGTGACCTCTTGTGGTGCACTAAAATACTACACATATCATCCATGTGTTACACCCTTTATACAATCTGCAATCGACATACAGCCCATCTGCCCGGATGATTAGATTTCCATTAACCAAAGAATAACTCTTGTCTGAGAAATTCTCATTAATGACAAATTTCTCTTCTGTCATTTAATAAGTATATGTATTTTGGATAACTCTTAATTGCTAGCTAGTTCAGTTTTCATTAACTCAATCTATCCTTAGTTTTTTCTTTTAATTTCCAATTATGACTTTTGAATTCCACATTCAGCTGTTATGTAAAGAAGCTGGTAGTGAAAATGTGACTTCATACTTGTCATTAATAATGCTTGTCACTGAAGAAATTGATTAACAAGCAACTTCATTAATCAATCTGATTGTACAAATAGGAGACACACATGCCGAGAGCAAATGTACAAAAGAAATGCAACTCTTTGCAAAATTAGTCACTGGATGTAATATATCTGTGTAGGTACTGGCATTCCTTAAGCAGCAGAGGAAGCTACAAATGTACTGTTACTGTATGCAGTTGCTTTCTACAGCCATGCATAAATCTCCTTTAAAAGAAAAAGGGGAAAAAAAAATCAGGGAAAAAAGTGTTTTGTTTTGTTTTGTTTTCTTTTTAATTTGAATCTTTGTGCTTCATACTGTATATGACTTGTGGCCATGACAACCAACGACAGCAGCAAGACTGCAATGCCTCTGCAGTCTTGCCAGAGCAGCAGCAGCAGCAGCAGCAGCTCGGTGATGTGCTGCATGCAGCGTGCCCCAGGGATGCGAGCACGCAGCCCCACGGGGCTCCTGCTGCTGGGTGTCCACAGCAGAAACACTGACTCCATGAATACACTGCAGCTGAAACCACACACAGCTTCCTTTCTCTTTCTAATGTAGCCCAAGTTGTTCAGCCCCCTGAGTGACACCTTCCAGGATTAGTCTACATGCAATTTTAAAGCTGGTAGAAGCTTAAGGATACTGCAATGTCATTCTTTATCCTTATTTTTAACAGTCTCCTCTCATTACTTGAAATACACAGTGATGTCTAAGAACACTTTCAGAAATGGCTTAACAAGCAGCAATTAGCATTAACAACATTGCAAGGAGAATCTAAATTTGATTAAATTTTAAAAAATATTCACCTTTTCTACTAGCAGTACAGTATTTATCAAGATAATAATTTAGAGATTTGAAGTGGGTTTTATTTTCTTTCCCTTTTTTATCTGTATTTCCGTGTTTTTATTTTTTACTGCACTTAGTTGAACAGGTATCAACTGCTGACTACTTTCCTGGGTCAGTTGTGGTTCCTGATTTAGTTAAAATTAGTTTCGGGAAGACACGTCAATTGTCAAAAGGGAAAGGAAGGGAAAGAAAAAAAATGAAGGGCAATATGATTATGTGATCCTGCCCATTTTGAAGGACAAAAATCATCTGCATTTGGAAACCTGAATGGTGGCTTTACAGATCAAAGTAAGAGCTGTGTGGCAAAAACATAAGGCCTGCAAAAAATGTAAGAGAACTAATTGCTTCTTTATATCCATTGTAATGGAAAATGAATGTGATTTTGAAAATTTCTGACAGCCAATCAGAATTTTAAATGTTAGAATAGTTGGACACCTTCAAGTGACTAGAGAAAAAAAAAACTTCATGCTTTTTTGGAAAAGCAGGGTCTAAATATGTTGTGGATTAATGTAGGAGGTTGAAAGAATATGGGGAACCAAAGCAAGGGCTCCAAGTAAGAACCCTGAGCAAGCTGCAGAAAAAGCAGTCTAATTTACTGTGACAGATGTAGGTGACAGAGAGAATTCTGGCTGTAATAAGGGAAAAAATTGATATCTTCTATTATAAACATCTTGGGAGAACTTTTTTCAGCCTCAGATCTGAGCCTGTAAACACAGACAAGTGAGAGAATTTGTTCTTGTAATAAAAGTTCCAGTATCTAACTTCTCATTCATCAACTTCCAGTTACACAGAAATGGCAACAGAAGATCCTAAGCATTAAAAACAGCACAAAACATTCACAAGTATTTTAAGAGAACTTTTTTTAATTTCTCTTTGACATTTTTTTAATTCTCTGAGCTACTATCCTTGAATGGTACCTAGTATGAATTCTTCAGAAGTATGACTACTTTTGTGCATCTCTTCCCCACAGCCTGCCTCTTCTTCAGCAAAAATCACACCACTGTTATACCTCTCTGCATTCCCTAATCCCTCCAGCAAATTTCAATGCAAGATTTTGTCTCCCCACCTGCCTCTCCTGCCCTACAGGCTCCGTTTGCCACTTGCAGTCCCTTGCAGACATAAATGCCAGTGCACAGAAGGGTCCAGCTGGCACTGCTGCCCTGAGCCACTGTGCACCCCCCAAGCCCTCCAGATTCTGCAGCACTCAGCACCCCAAGGAGGGATTACAAGACAGAATGGACAGCCAGAGCAAGACAGAGGTTGACTTCAAGACAAATTCCTCCTGAACTTCAGATACTTCTGTTTTCTTCTCCCTTATTGTTGAGAGTGGAATGATGTGGGTTTTCCTTCTTGCAGGAAGCGTGTTCCTATGTCAAATAACTGAAATTTTGAAAACATTGAAGTGAGTTGATGGGAGCTAACTTCATAAAATTCTAATGGCAGCAGGCTTCATGCAGACTATGGGATTAACACATGAGACTTGTCTCTCACTTTGTTTTTTAAAAAGTGCTGCTTTCCATCTTTTTCATATTCACAGCAATTAACATGAGAGTAGATTCAAGGCTTTAATGGAAGATATTCTGCAGCTTTCAATTTTGTTTACCTTTATGTCAGCTTTCACACAGCTTTCAGCTTGATGAGGACTGGGCTCTCCTGTCCCTTTTCTTGCTGTTCATCTGACACACCAAAAAAAACAGAATGTAAATCAATTTCCTAATTCTATATTTTAAACAGAAGAAAGAGAAACATTTCACTTTAAGAAGGTTCCCTGGGGTGCAATAACTTTAAATAATGTTAAAAAGAAATATCTAGAAAGGTCTAGACTGGTTTGGCCTGCAGAATTATACATACTACTAGGAAGAGAAGCTTCTTGCAGAGTCCCTGAGAGATGCCTGTTATTGTAAATATCATTTTCATAACAAGAAGTTGAACTTACCAAATTACCAGCTGTTGCCCTGATGGGCCCTTATAGCAAAGTTTCAAAAGCTTGGAAAGTGGACAAATGTACTAAAACATCTTGTCAGCCTGGGCTAAACACCATAGGGGAGAAACTTCAGATTTCACAAAATGAGCAAAACCTGTATAGCACAAAAAACCTGAACACTAAATTTTTATTTACTATTTCTGGAAATCATCTATCTTTCCAAAATATTTATTACCCCCATGATCCATAAGAACTTGTACACACGCTTCTCTTGCCACAGTAAGTTTTCAATTTAATTCTGGAAATTTTGAGTTGTCTTCCCATTAAATTAAGTGCAGATGGCATAAATCTCTGGCTACTATTTTGACTGCAAAAGATTCTACTTGCAGCTGTTTATTTTTTATATAAAAGCTTATGAAATGAAATGTTCCATGTTTAAGTCATGCTGAAAGGTGAATATCCTTCTAAAAGTTTGAGTAAAATCAATTCAGTCTCCATGAACACATGCTACAAATATTTCATTCAATATCTATAAGCATATACAGAGAGATACTTTATTCTCCATGGTTTACTACCAAAAATACATTACTCAGTACTGTCTGAACTTCAAACTTGACAGGTCTGAAAATTTTTCTTCCAGAGATGAGTGGGGACAGCACAACTTTATGTTCCTTGGGACAAATAGGAGACAGCAGAATTTCTCTTGCTTAAACCTGATAAAATATCAGAATTTACTTCAGCCAAAATGCTTTTAATGAAAGGTGAAGAGATAAAGAAATATAGCAAAATAAAAGGTTTAGCAACACATCATCCTAGTTTTCTTTCACGCTGTTAAAAAAAAGCAAAATAAGCCTAGTTTTTTTGGTTTTAAGTACTCATATAAGCCATCAATGCAATTCTTATTATGGTGTTTCTCCCTACAGCAGCTACCTTACAAAAGGATCCTGAAGAAAGACTTAAGAGGAAATTTAGAAAAAAGAATAATTCCAGGACTTGTGCAAAAAACCAAAATTAACATAAATAAATTCTTAAATATGGCTTGAATGTTTCCTCAAAATTTTAGAAAAAGAATCTGTTATTTGGATTTGTGTTGGATGTTCACCAATCCATGGAATCATTCTTTCTTCTTACATCTGAGTTTTCAAAAAGGTGCCTGATGCTCTCAGTAACAGATAGTGTAGGTATGAGGATAAATAGTTCAAATAATTTATAAGGAAGTACCATTAATTAAAGCAAGATACAATTTATATAAAGAGAGGTATACATTTAATATTGCTCTGTTAATTACATCATCAATGACATTCTTTTCAGCTTTAATTTAGAATTCCAGGAATATGAGTATGTAGCACTATAGATAGTAAACTCATAATGTGAGCAAATAGGACAAAAGAATTCAAGTACTGAAAGGAAAGCACATTAGCAAATTTACTTAATCCTAATTTTGTGAAGGTGTAAATCTAAAGTCTTGATAGTTATCATAAAATCAGTTAACATTTTTCAGTATTAATGACTTTGACATATAAGCCATAATTACTGGCAATTTAAGAAATTCCACAATCTTTGCTAACTTGAGGTTTTTTTAATGTCCTGCATCATAAGCGGTTTTAAATAAAAAAGACTCTGCAATAAAAAGTAAGGCAGAGGTGTGTTCTGGATTCATCAGAGTACTGTCCAAAAAAACCCTAAATGTATTACTAAGGTTTCTACAGTAGAAGCAAACTGTAAAATTAATTCATGAAGCTCTGACCTGTGAGTTTACAGTAGATTTATTATATCATGTATATTACAGTTGTTAAATTCTAAGTGGGTAAAGCTGCCTGTTTGAGAAGTGAGGTTCTTTCCTAGATAAAATATGTTGAACTATTACTGATGTTTTGTGCTAAGGTATTACAGAGTTTTATGCAAAATTGTCTGAATTAACATCAAGGAGTTTATTGAGAAGGTATAACAAAATCTGTTCTGGTAATCTTTTAAAAGTTTTAAAGGTTTGTGTAATGTCAATCACTAGTGGACATAGTGATTTTTGTTTCTATCATGTCAGTGAGCATAGCCATACAAAATGATGGCTGAGAAGGTAGCATTGCTTTTTGTGGTTGGAAAGACAGTTAAATTGTTCTTGAAACCATTTTTTTTTCTATAAAAATAAGTGATGGATCTCTCAGTTTTTGGCTAATGATTTATGAGAATCTTATGTTCATGAAAGTGACAGATTTATAGATCTCACAGGCAAAATTTAGCCAAGCGGTTACTATGCAAATTTCTCCAAATTTGCTGGTCATTTTGCTTCAATCTTTGCTTTATTTGCTTTATCTGCCACTTCTGTATAGGAGAAGAAATGCCAAAATCCTGCAAGGAAGAGTGGAACCACAACCTCATACAAACCTTCTAAGTTCAGCACATTCTCTTCCTCATCTTGATCATCCATATGTTGTAAGACTTTAAAAAAATCAGTCAGTCTCCTGGTTAATTTCTCAATCTCCTTCTCTTGTCAAAAGAAATGCTATTATTATTTACAGCACAGTAACACCTAAAGATCACAAGTGAGAGGGGAAGTCAGGTGTAATTTACCTCTCTAAAAGGAGATTACTAGCACTGATTCAAGTGTTTTGCTATTTGGCAGATGCTCACCTGAGCTTCTCTCTCCCATCAAGAAACACTTTTCCTGACTTGTCCCATGCAGGCAACTATATTCAGATGTCCACAAAAAGTTATTGGTTTGGACTGTTTCCTCCATGGAAATCCATTTCATTCTGTGCATTTAAACCATAGCCAAAACTGGTCATTCAGCTCTCCCATACTGACAGCTGCAATAAGCTTTCTGATCTTTATATCGTTTTATACTAATTTTTGTAATGCCAGGACCAGCTGGGCAGCTCTTGAATAAGACACCTCTCAACTTATAAAAATCTCTCAATTATGCATGTTCCTGCACCTGGTGTCTAGATCAGCAACAGTGCAAGAAGCAACAATAAAGAAGAGAGAAATCTAATGGACTTAACAGAAACTCTAGAACAGATTTTAAAAAAAGAGAGAATCAAGAAAACCTATTGGTTTGGTGGGAAACAGTATTCAGGGCAAGGGGAAGTTTCCATTGAATGGGTGACCCAACTGGGCTCACATGAGGCATGTCAGTTTCCAGGACAACTAAAAGTGTCTAGTGAGTAGAGGTAGAACAATACAGGGGCAGGAAAGTCTGGCTGGGTATGACACCCATGGCATGCCCTCATCTTCGCCAAAGAACACATTATTTTCATACTCCATTCTCAAGGAAAGAAAGAGCATTTGGACATGAAACTTCAGGGCACCCTTTCACTTGCTTGACCTTCAGGTACCAGTGGCTGTTTCTGCAGGCCAAAAGGCTGGGGGAGAGCAGCCATCACATAGAAAGATGAGGGAAAACTGAACTAGGGATATCCAGATGAAAACAATTGCCTTGGAACTACATGGAGTTCTTGGAGCAGGGCAGGTTAAACTACAGATACAAAAGAGAGACGTTTTCCAGCACCACAGGCACCAAAGGCAGGACAGGAGTTAAAGTGGCTCATCAGATGTAGGACATCATTGCCACAAGCTGCAGACCTATTCAAGAGAACTCTGATTCAGACAATAAGAAACCTTTTGGCAAAAGAAATTGATTGGACTGAAAAAAGAGATGCTGGACGTAAATATTGTTATAATAGAAAAAGAAAAATAAAACAAAACCAAAAAACAAATAACCAAAAATTCATGACTGTCTGGTTGATCTCATTAGTCATTTGCTTTGCTTTCTTTCTGAATGGTCCCTCTCCTGGAGATGGAGCAGATGGCTCCACACCAGGCACTCCAATGAAGTCTGGGCCAGCACTTTTTCAGGGATAGTGTTGGTAAAGGCTTTCTTTTCCTTTCTGACTTCACCTTCGTTTCACAGCCATGCCTTGCTACTGCTGACAAGCAGAGGTAATAAGAGTAGCATCAGCAGGAGCTGCAGTGCCAGCAAAAATTTCCTTCAGACTTGATGTTTATAGTTTTCACTTGGGCCAACATCATGGGTGTGTTAATAACAGAAATTTCACTACAATGCTGAGTTTGTGCAGACCAGCTCTAAACCAGCTCTTGTCCCTGACTTCCTGCAGCAGGGCCGCATTGCCTCAAACACAGAGAATCGGTAGAGCAGCACTGCTCTTAAAATGATTGTTAAAAATAGCAAGCTCTTGGGAAGAGAGTGTTTGGAAAATAGGGTTAATCCACATGTGAGTTTCTGTTCTGTTACTTGTGTGTTCTGTAAGAACTGTACTGGGAATGCAATATGGTGAACACGGTAGATGGTCTAGGCAGGAACAGGCATCTAGAGATCATAAGCAGATCTTTCAAGTTGATTTGGTTCCAAGGAAGAATTTCCCATGCTGACCTAGTTACTTGGCCTGGGAAATGCGGGGCAGAAATGTGGCACTGCAGCTATGCTCCTCTCTTGTGGCAAGGGCTCCTCTGCTGACAAATGCAGTGAGAGGGAAGTGTTTGCTTGGTAACCTAAAGACCACTGAACTACCCAGAAAACATGGCCCAGGAGAGCTCCTAGTCTAAGAAGAGAGCTCTGGATATTTGCTGCTGCTATGTTGATATGGTCCCACACACCATGTGGCTGCCTTTGACTGCCTTTGAAATGGTGAGAGCTAGAATTTGTGACAAATGTGAGAATGCTTGACCTCTCCCTGTACCATCCTAGGAAAGACGGAGAGAAGGTCCAGCAATTTGAAGCAGATGAGCTGCTCATTAGTTGCCAAAGTGTCTCCTCCACCTGAACTTGGGTGAGGCTCATTTTCCAGCACAGAGTAACTAGCTGAGAGTTGCTATGAGTGACACAGCACTGTCTGCATTGACACATAACCTGGACTACCATCTACTGTGTTATCAGTTGTTACAAGGCCAATTCAGGGACTGAAAAAGAAGGAAAGCAAGGAAAAGTACCTGGTAATGCAGAGACCTATTGGCATTTCCTGGTGTAAAAGATTTCATTGTCAGGTCCAAAAATATTCAATATTAGAGCAGGTATGTATCAAGATTGGCTTTGATCTTTTAGTAAGTCACTTGAATGACATTGTATTTCTTAACATCTTAACAGGGAGAGACTCCTTCCACTATGAAGGATGGGACATTTTTTAACATACTTAGGTATGTTGGTAACAAAAGCTTTTGCAAATTTGCTGATGCCCAATTTTCAGTCCTAGCTTTTCTCTTGTGAAAATCTGAGAGAATGTAAGTAGTTAGCTCAGCTCTTATTTCTGTATAGTCATAGATGCCACATTTGAGGCCTCTTTTGTCCAATTCCTTTAGCATTGCTTGATCCCTTTCTCACCAAGTCCTCTCCATATGGCTATATTTATGTCAGTAAGTGGATTTAGCCCAGTAGGAGTAGATCTGTAAAAGAGATTAACTGCTGCTGAGTACCAGGTGTCCAGGACACGTATTTCACAGAGGTGTGAAATGTGCACAAGTACTTTGAAACAGCACCATGAAGATGAATCACAGAGGGAGCCGTTTTCCACATTCAACCCATTACACAGACAGGACAGAGGAATTCTAAATCTATAGAAGCTCATTTTTAGGAAAGATTTCTATATTAAATATGGAAATCTAGTCATAGAGTCAGGTTAATTGTACCCTCTGAATAAGAATCACAGTACAAACTTACAGTATAGTCCCTTTTCTTCTTTTTTTGTGCAACGTTTGTGAACATTGCATTAACCCTTTGGAGATGTTCTGTAGAATTCTTATGGTCCTTTCCTTGCCAACATATCAACATGGGAAGAAAATCATCCTTGATTTCAAAATAATATTTAAGTTTTTCCTCTCCATAGCCAGTGAAAGGGATATTAATTTATTTATTGCAAGATGAAAGCAAGATCTTGAGCTTCCCAATCAGCATTCACTGCTTCAGAGCATTCTTGGAGAGCAGAATATTTTACAATTACATGCTCTTTTGTAGTCGTGTAGCCTGATAATCATGCAGTTCCCACACAGGCAACAAGTGGCTAAACTAGGGATTGATGGTTCACTGGCACAACAGTGCATTACTGTTATTTTTTAAATGTATAATGCATCTTAATAGGCAGGTGATACGAACACTCTTTAGTTTGTTCACAGGATTGATTTAATTTTAAAAGTGTTGATAATTGACTTGCCAGGTGACAGGATCCATGTATCATCAACACAAATCTCCTTTCCTCCTCAATAACATTTTAAAAAGTAGACACAGTAGTCTATTCTCTTACACAAAAGTCTATTCTTCAATACCATGAAAATGTCCACAGATTTATGCCAGTACTCTACTGGCATGCTAAGTAAATAGGATCTCTGAGGTTTTATTCTGAGTCAGTATATATTCTAACAGATATTCTACCAATATGATGCACTTAGTTAAACTGACAATCCAGGGGTTTTTTGCATCTTAGAAATGAAAATTTTTGCCTGTCAACATCAGCATTTTCTCAATAAGGTACAATGTGGCAAACCATGGTCCCAAACTCAGGCCCCTTTGAAGTTCCTTTTTACGGGGAGCGACTCTGTCCTTGAGACTAAAATAACACATAGCATTATTTTTCCTACAAAACAAAATATGAGTGACTTTGCTTTGTCCTACACATCAGCCTGGTGGACTGTGCGTCATGGACATTGCACACACATTCATCCATCATTCTCATTTCCCCTCTACAACAGTAAATCACATTTTTTAGTCTGCACTTCAACTGCCAAAAAACCCCTAAAGTGTATATGAACCTGTTTTAAATTACTTCATAAAGCCTTGCTTACATAAATCTTATTCTACCTAAAGCTCCATGTGAAAGTTAAGATGTTTGCTGTTCAGAGGAGAGCTTTTCCTCTTATCTGATTTCACCAAGAGTGATTCAGAGTGCTTGAGAATTCCTCCACAAAGAGCACAACAGGAAGCCACCCTATTTGTGAACTTATATCTGGATGTTCCAGGCACCTCCTCGATAATTTTACCAAACTCAGCACTCTCCTATTGCCCTTGCCTCCTCTTCTTCTTCTCCTCCTTCCTCACAGTATTTCCCTGTCCCTTCCTCCTTGCCTCATGGACTATCAGCACATGCTAGTTTTGGTTTGGAGCTGCCCAAGTGCTGAAAGACCATGTCATATGCACATCTTGACTGAGGCATCTGATTCCTGCCTCTTAAAATGGATGGGTCTCTGAATTATGACTGTTCCCTCCTTGGCACACACAGTAGAGCACTGGATCTTCTTTAGTCAGCTTCTGATTTGCACAAAACCTCAGCAGCTTCACACTCCAATATATTAAGTTTGACTTACAGTAGGTAACTGAAAAGTTTTTTGAGGGGATAGACAAAGACATATAACCACTACCTAAAAAATTATCACTTGTAAAACCAAACTGTAAACTAGTTAACATTTTTAGTTGAAACCACATCTCAATATTCAGTGGTTTTGGTAATAAGAATAATTAAAGAAAAGTGTGAATAAGAAATTATTTTAAACTTTTCAGTTTGGTATCATTAAATCCTATTCTGACAGTAGTTATTGTTATTTCTGAACAAATTATAAAGAAATTATTAGTAAGATGTGTAAGATGACCGGACCTTGAATGGAGATGATTTTGCAATTTGATAGATTAAATGGAGTAAGAGAAGTTTCAGACAGAAAATATATTGACCTCATCGATACTGTCAGTTTATTTTTCTAAAGTTTTCTTCTTCAAGTAGGAAGTAGAAGACATTTTTATCTTGGCTTTATTCCAAATTTTGTACTTGAGAGCAATCAAATTACCTTCCACAGCTTCATTAGAAAGGCTTAGAGTAATTAACAGAAATATAATTTAAGAAAACTGTACCTTCTTGAGTGTCATATTTGCACTGAGACAGCATAATTGCTTCATCCTGGGCTACTGGAAAATTCATATGTTCCCCAGAATCTGAAGTGCTAAGGCCTAATATTCTCTGGAAGAAAAAGGGTAAAAGGCAAAAGAAAACTTTAAAAAAAACTTTGGTTCATTTATCTGATGGAACATCTTTCTCACTTGCAGAAAAAACAGTTTCATTTGAAAGAAAATTGCATATTTTAGAGACATTAAATGAATTTGCCAATGCAAAACTCTAGAGCAGGAATGAATGAGGCATCAGCGTTAAAACTCTGGAGTTAGAACTTCAGTAAGAGCAGGCATTCATACCTATAATTATAGCTTTATTACCCATTTAAAACACATTCCAACAAAAATTGATTTACTACCTCTTAATAAATCTGTAATTCCAGCCAAGGTAATGCAAGGATACTGCTATGATAACCAATACAGCAATAAAATGTCTGGGAAATCTGAAAATGTATTACCCTGCTTTATTTTGAAGTTCTGTCATTCACATTTGTAGATCAAAACATTTTTTCCACACTAGACATCCTCTTGTGTAGCATTTCATAACCACATGAAATGCTTAATAGCCAAAATGCTGGCACATTCTGGTTATTAAATAGGAAAAATACAAAATAACGATGTTCATTAGCATTTTGCATATGATCCACAATTCCTATAAAAGCCAAAAGAGCCAGAACTTTCTTTTTACTATAACCACCCTTCTAGAAGTGATGCTGGGGGCTGACATCAACAGCTGGCTTCACGCACCAGTAATTCCTCCTTTATGAAATTAAAATGTGGCCACCCTTTCTCAGCATGGGTGTAGTTAATGAGAAGGCAGCAGGTTTGGACACAAAAGACTGGACCAGTTGCAAGCCTAGGAAAACAGGCAGCTTTCTGTGGTGGAGTCTAACCTGGGTAAAGTCATTCCAGAAAGGGAAAGAAAAGTTCTTACCAACTACATTGCCTGCACAAGACAGCCTGAGAGCTTTTCCTGCTAGAGAGCCTATGAAAGAGATCAGACAGAGCAGAGTTAGAAGTGTTTGCTGGAGGAGGATGGTTTCACAGCTGCACCACATCTTATTTCAAAACAAGAAGCATAATTTACTTATTTTTTTGTAACCTTACGGCCACAAAATTCAATTTTGTCTACACTGCTGAGAAGATGTGAGCCACTTCAGACTGGAGACTGCAGAATTAACATTGTCAGTTAATGCACAAAGTTGAGGCTCTTTTATTTCATTGTTAGGTTTTGATTCACTAAATGCTGATTTTTTTATTACAGAATGTGTTATAAAGTGTACTGCTGGTGCTGAAATGAATCCAGGCTTTATTTGGACAAAAATGGATTGCTAAACTCAAGCCCAAAAGCAGTGAAAGCTCATTAAGATGCCCATTCTAGGGTGCCAATTATAAGAGTTTTATGAGTTCTTTCAGCCAATGTTTTTTTTCCTGCCAAGTTTAAGAAACATTGCACAAAGGATAACCCCCAAAATGAAAGCCCATAATTTGCAAATAGGGCCTTAAGTGTATTTTATAATCCCTCTATTTTCCATTTGGAATATGGGACAAATTATATTTGCACCAGAGCCTTCTCTTTGAGGCTCACTAAACACAAAATGGATCGCTCTCAACTTTCCATTGTGAATGACCACTCTGTTTCTATGGGTTATGTGTTTTTTGGATTAAGAAGCCCATAGGGAATCATTCTGGGTTGCAGAATATGGTGGTTACTGTTTTCTCCTTTCTAAACAGTTGCAGGGATTTTAATGGAGAGAATAAAAGAGAACATAAAATTCATCAAAGTAGTATTACAGCTAATCTGCTCCTCATAATATTACTAAAAACTCTCTTGCATAAATTTGTATTAATACAGCTACAAGCTAGTTAAAAATCTGCATACTTTCCTGCTAAGTTTTAAAGTATTATGAAAGCATTAGGACTGGTACCTCAGATAAGAGGTCTAAGGAATTATGCATTACCTGACAGTTTAGCAATAAAGCAGCAGACAGAATTTTCAAGCACCCCCTGCTTGCTACTGATGTTATATTGCTGCAGGTTACTGGGTAAATAATGTGTGAGAAGCACATAAACCCTAAGACACTTGATTAAACCCTAAGACACTGCCTGAGTTTCAGTTGGAGGCCAAACTACTCATGGCTTCTCAAATTGTCTAACTGCAGGGAGGTGCTGCACCAGCTGAGAGTGAGCAGCCTCTGCAACCAAAGCCTCTTTGAGGCTTAACCTGCTCTGGCACTGTTCTCCTTTCTAGCCCCTGGTCACTGCCTTCTGCATGGCTCTGCACAAGGCAGCTCACTTAACACCAAGTCAGGTTTTGCTTAATATTGTTGTGCTTGGCAGAGCAGAGGCACATCCCAGGTGCTTTTCCATTTATTTGACTGGGCTTTAGCTGATCTCTGTAAATACTAAGACAAACTTCAAAAGCTGGCAATTCTCCTTATGCCTGGCAGGAAGATTTTCTCTGATATCCAGGCACAATTGTAGCAAGCCTCACAGAATAAAATCTGTAAAAGCCTTTTTTAAGGAACAATGCCACTGTCTCCATACATGCCAGTGTAAGATCACAGTCTGACTTGATTTTGTTTCATTTATGTCACAGCTTTTACCATCTCAGCATTTTAATTATTAAAACTTCAAAGTTCTGTTTCTACTTCTATAGAAATAGTTGATGGATATGAAAAACCACAGGTGAAAAATGTTAAGTAACTTATTTATACATAGCAGTAGATAGCAGAAGAGTTGTTTTCTTCTTTCAGCACATATACATCTGACAAGCATGGACTTTGTGATAGATTGGATTTCTGAGTGAATTTGTATGTGATTTCCTGAAAAATGTAGAAAACATGGAAAAAGTTTGAGAACAAAACTGCAGGTTTACTTTTGATTTCTAATTGAGTTAATTCCTGTGCTTTGTATTTATGATATAAAATGTATTATTTTCATAGCTTTACATAAGATTTTAATTGAGATGCAACTTTAATATTACCACTGCAATAAATAATCTAAATGTTCACGAAGTATTTTTCTTGCAGACTGCCTCAAGTGCAAGTTGAATAATTAGTAAAGAATGAGTTTGTTGCTGAGTTCCTAGATGCATGCTCACTTCTATCATATAAGAAATCCTGCTTCTCAGGCAGGAATTTTACCACTGCTCCCATAAATTTCCTTCTGCCAGGATTTCACCCCTTTTTCTTGGTATAGTTGGGATTTGCAGTGGCAAATCTTAGTCACATCAAAAAGGACAGCCTTCTTCAGAGCTGGGTCCCTCACCAGGCTATTTCCTTTGCCTGAAAGACCCTGAGTAGCTCAGGTGGCCATTGTTATCTGCCACATTCATAGGACCCCTCCTCTGACACCAGTGCAAGGTCAATACAAGATTTTGTGTCTCAAATATTATACTGTAGGAAAAAAAAAAAAAAAAAAAAAAGTAATTTTAATTTTATCTTAAGTTAAAAAAGAAAAAAAGGAGAGGGGAAAAAAAAAAGTACCATACATCTTGTAGTGCCTTGCTTCATGTTTAAGTCAATTGAATCCTGCATTTTAAATGGAAATTAAAGGGCCAAACAATTTTTGGTCTGCTGAACAAATATCTCTTGGAGTCTAGGGCCAGCATGTACACAGGGCCTTGGTAATAAACAGAAAGTACATTTGGAAGTAACGCTCTGGAGTTAGAAACAAATTAAATAAATTAAATAATAAATTAAATAATAGAAATTTATTCAAATAGAAATTAAATAAAGGGGTGAATTAAAACTAACATCAGTAAGTAAAAACAAGTGAGAAATAATGAGCAAGTGACAGCAGGCACAATACATTCAAGGCAAAATGGAAACTGATGGGTGGTACACCAGAGGCATGGAATGTATAACCTGGGGTACAGAGGCTTGCATAGAAGCCTGGTATCTGGACACACCCAGGGTTAGGGAAGCAGGAGACTGGCACCAGGCTGTTGTCACTGCCCTGTGGCACTGCTGGCCCTGGGGCAGCCCAGTGCTCAGGGCACAGACCCCAAGTCCCTGCAGTGCCTCACTGTAGGTTGCTCACTCTTCTAGCAGAACTAGTGTAGGGTCTGAGGCAGGCTGGCACTGCAGAGGAGGGAGTTGTTTGATAAGGCCTCCAGCAAACCCAGCTAGCTTTAATGTCCTCAGTCAGTGTGCTAGGGAGGGGTCAGCACCACGGGCTGGCTCTGGGAGCTCAGAGATGTTCTGAGCTATGCTGAAGCCCGAGCCAACTCACCTCTGCTGCCACTGCTGCTCTGCCTGCACAGGTGGCAGTCCTGCCTCCAGCTGCAGCCTGGGCACACACACATCACACATCCACAGGTGTATCAGCATGTCAGCCACAAAAAAAAGATAAACTGTATAGATCCAAGACACCACTGTGCCCTTTGTGCTCAGCACTCAGGAGTATTTAGTGCCCTGTAACAGTTTCAGGAGGAATAAAGCCTATGATGTGTTTTCTGGCTCTGGTTTTTAACACTTAGTAATACATAATGCATGTCAGAAATAGAAAATATTGAATTATTAGGTATGGCATTTCCCGTTCCCTCAGGTTATGTAAAAATTGAATCAAAGTATGCTGTGTTTTTCCCATAGTCAGAAGAAAGTCCCAAGGCAAAATCACCTCCTCTAATCTACTTTTCTATTTCTAGTATGTATTTTACAAATAACTTTTGCCTTATCAATTATTTTACAGATACTAAGGGCAGCCTGTGATACATTATTGAAAAGAAAGAAGACTGCTCATTTGTAGACTTCTGTGTAGAAAGTGAACTGCTTAATTGGATGTTTCTCACAGCCTGCCACAACTCAATTTAATGAATATTTAATGGCAGTATAATGTAGCTATTTTTAACAAGTAGCTGACAACTGCAAAAAAAAGCTTCACAAATGACGACATTGGATTCAATGCAGTGCACTGGAAAAAAAGTCAGAAAGACTGAAACATGAGCAAGCATGTATCATAAAAGAAATTTAACCAAAATTATTATTTAAAAAAAAAAATTAAAATTAGGACAAGGAAGAGGAAAATTAAAAGCTCAGAAATATTCTACAATAGCGCATCTCAGCTCCAGAATTTGTGCTTTAGGCACCTCCAGATTTGCCTCCAAGCAAAGAGAGCAAGAGCTCCACAGGGGCCCTGGCTGAGGCTGAGCCTTCCCAGGTCAAGCAGGTAAAAGGCATTCACATTGGCTCCAACAAGAAAGGACTTAGCTCGTGCCTCCTGGCTTTGCCCATACAATCTAACTGTGCACATCAAGGCTTGCAGGCTATCCCCAGGTGGAGGGGCCCAGCAGGAAACAACTGAGAATAGGCTGGGTCCAGAGACAAGAATACCAGCCTGAGAGGAAGAGGAGGAAGAGGGATGGCAGGAGACTCCAACAATGCAGGAGGCAGCAGCAGGCCAGGAAGCCCAGGGATGGAGGTGCCAGGCATCTGGTTTGGGGATGTGCTTTTTCCTTTTCAGAGCAATATTCTCCTATGAAATATTCTTAAAGTACTTGGATGATACTGCACCACAACTTCAGAAAACAAAACAATCTGTCAGCTCACATCTCATAAGGAAACTCGTAGATAATTATAATGGTAAATAATGTCAAAGCAACTCTAATAGAGTGTCAAGACACTGTCAATTTATTAATGTAAGCCTTTTAAAATTAGAAATAAACAAAAATAGGTAGAAATAAAAATCATTATTATCCAAGCTTTTGCCTCGTCAAAGATTTTAAGCTACTTAGGGTTATGGATGCTTGATCTATTACACACAAATAAATACTATGGTAACATTACCACAGACTTCCAGAGCTGTCCTCTTTCAACCAGAGACTGTGCCCTACTTGGCCACAAGTGTTTTTAATAACGCAGGCAGACAGCAGGCAGGGCTGTACAAAGTGCTGTTTGGGCTTGCCTTCAGGATTCTGCCTGGTGTGACAGGATTCCTTTGAAAGTGAGAGTACACAAATCCTGTTTGGCTAGACCTCAGTTTCTCTGTTGGTTGATTCAAATAGAATTTATAGAGACAGCATAACCCAGTGCCTGCTGCAGTTGGTAAAAGCAATAAAAATCTAACTATTTAAATATCGTTAAGTTGTGGGTGGGAGATTGAGGGGGAAGGACGAACAAAAGGAGGAAGCGAGGAAGGAAGGAACTGCAGGATGGTATTTCCAAACATTCTGGATTTCACCATGAGGGCTGGAACTTTAAGAATGAGGTCTCATGGGGAGGAACAGCTATGACTTCATTACATTCAGTGGGAATGTAATAACAAGACATTTGGCTGGTAATGGCTATGCTTGTTCTTTAGAAAAAATGCCCTGATCACTGAAGAAAATAATGAACAGAATAGACTAAAAGAAAAAATTTAAGCAGAAAAACATGAGAGAACCTGAGGCGATCAAAGTAAAGAGAGTTAATTGACTGCCTCTATTTCTCCAGAAACGTAAAAGAGGAAAATAGTAAAAGAACATTACAAGGGAACATAAAAAAAAAATGTTAATTTTTATGAGTATGCAACTTAAGAAACAGGAAAATAGATGGCTATCCATTTGAATGTGACTAGAAACACACAAAGGAATAAGGGAGGTGGCAAACATCACAGTAAAAAGTTGCAGGGGAGATGAAAACTACTGCATCAAACATTACAATGTAAGGTTCTTCAGTCAAATAATCACCACCTGAACCTTTTGCAGGTCAGATTTTAATTCCCCCACTCTGCAGAGTGACACCCATGTATAGCTTTATACTCATCAACCCTCTGGCCTCAGAAAGACCTCAGCCCCACCTGAATACATGTACAGAACCAAAAGATTATGGAGAAAGCAGCTTGCTCTATCCTGTCTTAGAAGGAAGAACTTTTGCAAGAGTTCAGGTGGCTAAGTAGATGCAGGGAGTGATGGCAAGGTGCATTTAGAGCACTGCAAATAATGTGAGAAGACTGAGGAGTCGTCAGAGTGTTAGTGAAGAAAGAGGTTTCTTTCTGAAATAAATCCACATTAACTATTAAATACCTTCCCATGATAACTGTGGAATCTTTTGATTTGGTGAGATTAAAACCAACTACCGAAGGCATTTAGTTGCCTTAATCACCAGATTTAAGTTTCTTACTATGATAATAGAATTTTAAACCTATTTAATGCATAAAGCAAATAATGTTTCATCCTTAACTGATTAGAAAAAACAGATGATTAATGGGAGGAAAAGCAGCAGTGGTGCTAAAATGCTTTCCAAGGATCAGAGGCATAACATGAAGCTAAGGTTTCAGGTGGGCTTAACCACAGATGGAGGAAGGCATACGAATGAGCTGTTGCTGCTGACTTGCAGCCACCAAATGGTTGGTGACCAGGAATGCTGGAGACCAGGTGGATAGGACATGGAGGGTGGAAAAGTGGTCAAAAGTTAAGCACAGTGAGAGACCAAGTTGGTGTGGGGAGCATTTAAGCACTGGAGAAAGGTCTAGAAAGGCTTAGGCAGCAGAGAGATCTGCAGGGCATCCAGTGCTGCCCATGAATACTCTGCTTCCTGTGGGTATTGCCATTACAAAGCACTCGGTGTGACCTCGTCCATGGCATGACTGTAGGAGCATGAACTGCTTCAGGGACCCACAGAATGATACAAAGCCCGAGGGCAGTAGTTTGGAAGGAGTTCTGCTGCTGAACTCCTCCACTGGTCTTCATGGGAAGCCATTCTTAGAGAGGGATGAAATAGGCTCATCACTCCGAGACCAAGATTTCAACTCTCATTTTTCAGGACTGGTTTGCTGTGGATTATGGAAATGTGCAAGGTGCTTAGGGTAAAAATAGATCTAAAATCAAGTATGAATCAAAGATTCATACATCATCTCCTCCATGTTATGACAAGAGGCAATGACAAAGGCACATTAAGCATCTAGTTTCACTTTGCCTTCTGTCCCCATTGGGTCCACAAAAACCAAGTACATATCTGCCATTTTGGCAAGGTAACCACTACAGCAAAGGACTGATGTTTTGAAATTTCCAGTGGTCCCCCTACTATTTTCTCTGAGGCTGTGTCTGCTCATTTTTTTTCCATTTCAGTGTGTTGGTTTTTTGGTTTTGGTTGGGTTTTTTTCCTAGCTGCGACTTTGGCTGTGACTAATTCAGTAAGAAATAAAGCCAGCAAAAATGAATCATTTTCTCTCTTCTATTGATTTGGACAAACAATACCAGTCTGCAAATGCTTCCATCATCACATTCAAAATTGTAATTTCTCTTTTTCATTTTCAGTGGCATTTTGTGTCAAACTTATCACAAATTCCCCATGGTGTTTTGAAGACAAAACTGCAGTAACGACTTTGGAAGAGCATGACATCCATATAATATTGTTAACTATCTATGACGTTACCAGCTGCATTTGCCCATTGTTGCTGATACTTAACCTTTACTCTCCTTCTAAAACTTGAAAGTGCTTTTCAAATATATGTTACAGTATGATCAAACAAATTTAGGTAAGGCTGACACTGACAGTTTCTTTGTTTGGCATTGATTTTTCCCAAACAGAAATGCTATTAAAGTCAAGCAAAAGGCATTTTTCTCAAGTACAGTTTTAGCACGCCTGTTGATTGAATTGAAATGTCTATACTAATCAGCACAGAGCTTGTTGTAAATAAACCTGAAATATTGTACAGCTTTAGAAACTTTCTTGCCACAAAAACACTGCAAGGTGGAGAAAATGGCAGTGTGCATACCTCTGGCATGCAACTTATCCAGATTTCTCCTCTTTTCTCTGTGAATATGTAGAAACCAGTTTTGGTATAAATTAACCAGGTTGTGCCCTCAGTGTTTCTGTCCATTGGGAGAATGTGCTGTGGTGGGAGTCATAAAATACCTCAAGTTGGAAGAGACCCATAAGGATCACTGAGTCCAGCTCACTGCTCCTTTCAAAACCACCTAAAATTAACCATATTAACCATGAGAGCATCATCCAGACACTCCCTGAACTCTGCCACATTAATGCCATGACCACGTCTCTGGGGAGCCTGTTCCAGTGCCTGACATGATCCAATTACTGAGAGATGCCTCTGCCTGAATTAAGGTGCAAATGTGACCATATGCCAAAGTCAAAAATGTGGATTTAACTGAACAATAAAATGAATGCTGGAGAGAGAGAAAGAAATGGAAAAGAGAGGAGGGAGACAGACAGATCAAGTAGAAGATAGTCACCACTCAAGGATCCAGTGGCATCCTGTTGGTCCTTAATCACCCTGGGCTTCTCAGTGGTGGGAGTGTTGAGGTTGTCCAAAATTTTTCTACTTTTTATAGTATTATATATTTTTTAGTATTTTATACTACTTAAACATTTTAACAAACAATTAATTAATTAATTAATTACTGCTCATTGGTGTTATGCCCCAGTCCGCTCGGCAGGTTTAGGAGAGTGTTGTTTGGTTTACTCTGGGCAGCGTGCAGGAGAAACAAAAAAATCCTCTGGAGATTCAGTAATAAACTTTTACTTGAAAACTTCAGAATATTATGGTAAAATAAGGTCCTTGGCAAATTTTAAAATGTAGCCATTTTGGTTAGAAGTGCTGCAATATTAAAGTATAAAAATAACACTTAAGAAAATGTGTAAGGTAAAGGAAATAAAGAGAAAGAAAGGATAAATGTAGGCAGGTACCTCGTCACCACCAGTGGATTCTGTGGCAAGATTTGATTCTTGCAATTTTTATGTCCATTGGTCATCGTGTTGGTCAAAGTAATGGTCACAATCTTGATCCATCTGGGGCAGGGGAAGCCCCTGAAACACAAAATCTGGTGGGTTAATGTAGGCTCAGGCTCGGTGAGAATGCCCAATTACCCCCTGAGGTGGAGAGATTTACAAGGGATGAGGTAATGTTGCGGATCAAAGGATGCTTTTGGAATCTTTGATGGTTTATGACAATTTCTGAGACTTTACAGCTGCCTCTTACATCAGTGTAGTATCAGTGGTGTCAGTTATGGCCCATCAACGGAGATGAAGCCATCTAACCTACTATGAATGTCCTGGTGCTTCCCCAGAGGGGAGTCTTCACAGCTGAGCCACTTGTGTTTGGACACTAGCATGATGAAAGGCACTATTCCATCTCACAGGATTTGCCTCTTATCAGCGTCTTCCCTTATCTTGTTCCACACTCAGCTGTTGTCTTGGGTGATGGGTGTGCACCTCCTCTGCACCTGGGCAGTCACTGCAAATGGCAGATTGTTTGAGTCATTGACCATTAACATTTCAATCTCTCACAACTAGTCACACAGTTCTCTTATTCTATTGGTTAAATGATTTCCTTTCTTCTCATACTAGTTAGTCCCGTGCTCAGTCTTTCTCTTCATTAGAGTGGCTGGGTTCTGACTTGTAGTCACAATCTCCCCCTGCTGGAATTACCTTTTACGCATTCAGAGCTGATTTCAGCACAGTTGCTGACTTGGTCTTCCTTGGCTGCATTCTTTATGTCCATTGTTAGTGACACGTTCTCTCCCACATTTGTTCACCTCTCCCAGGGCCTGAGATAACACTGGGATAACACCTTTATCAACTTCCCTCCACAGTGGCCTTATTTACAGGGGTTTTTTACCTTATTTTCAGGTATCCATGTAGGCATATTTGGCTGGGGTGTCTTCAGTGGCCACAGGTGAGATCTGTTTGTAACTTGAGAGGATCTTTGACCTTATGGAGCAGTTACCTCTTTACACAGTTTGCCGGAGTGGGAATTTGTGTCTGCATAGCCAGATCTCAATTACACCAGGCTTGGAGTTAGAGCCATCCTGTTGCTCCTATCCATGTTTATTCACAGCAAAGTCCTTCTGTAGTAGCAGTGTTTGACACAGGCAATTGTGCTCTTAGTCCTTACAGTGCTCCACCACACTCAGTGAAGAACCTTTTCCTAATGTCAACCTGAGCCTACCCAGCTGCTGGGCCCCACAAGAAGGAACAGGGCCAGCCCTTACCTACTCTTCTCCAGGCTGAACAAGCAAATTTACCTCAGCCCTTCCTTGTAAATCTGGCCCTCAAGATTTTTCATCTTTGTAGTGGCCCTCCTCTGAACAGACTCACACAGTTTGATGCCCTTCTTGTATGTATCCTACTTTCAGTGTTTCTCTAAATAGAATAAGGTTGCCTGAATAAAGAGACCAGAGCAGAAGGGTTGCACAAGTGGAACAGGGCTGTGTTAGAAATTCCAGATGGAGAACTGGGAATTTTGTATGAAATGGCTGTGAGCCATCAACAGCCCTTCTACATAAACCAAATAATCCAATTCTGCTTACATGGTATGATCCAGATTGTCTTACATTGCTTGGGACATTTTTTAGCTCAGATGTTGGCTGTGCTGTGGGGAAAGGTAGAACCAGGGATTTTCCCTGTCCATGACAAGGGTAAGCAGTGGCTACAGGAGTGGAGTGAAGGGTGGAAGGGTGGGGAAAGTGGTGGCATGTGGAAGGTATAAGTGGTCTCTTGTCTAGGAAGAGTGTGGACTTTGCACCAGGGACATGCAGCATGCAGGAATGGGTACAGATTTTGGTTGCCAAAAATTAGAAAATTACCCCGGTTCAAGATAATGCTCTGAAAAGGGTTTATTTTCAGAAGCAGCCAGCATCCCACTCTGGAGCAGCTGGATGGCATGGGATGCTGAAGAGAAGAAGCAGACAAAATTTGAGGTAATGGTCACCAAAGCTCACAGTGCCTGGAGTGCTCCTGGGCATCTGTGGCTGGGCAAGATCAGTGCCTGATTTAATAACTCTGATCTGTAAAGGAAACAAATACATTGTTAAGTTGCTTGAATTATACACTGTGATATATATATATATATATATCATATTGTAATTCGTGTTTTATATAAAATAAGTCTGCAAAATAAAAAATAAACGAGCCACAGGTAAAGGCAGTGATTGCCTCAGAGCTAGGTAAATTAACATATCTACAGGTCAGACTGCTACCGATAAGCATCTATCTCCTGGGGAAACCTGGAAACTCACAGGGGAGCAGCATTTCCCGAAAATCCCATCACTCCCCCAGGACTGCATTCCCCGACTCTGAATGAAGTCCACCTCCTAAAAGCAATACACAACAGACACAAAATCTCGTCAAAGAGCAGGAAGGACTTTGTCTTATGTGGACACCAGAGCTGAATTTGAAAGAAATAAAGGACTGTCTTGCTTCAGGCTATGAAAAACAGTATAAAAAGGGGTTCAACCAAAATGGTGGTGTGAACACCAGGAGAGACCCAGTGCGACAGAGGCTGGGTAACATCATGTGTTCACCCAACACCGACCCCGGGCTCGGTGTTGTTCTTTCCGGTGGTGGCTTTGCAGGACCGTATTTTGGTCGCGAAAATAAAATTTGCCAATTTAACCTTTTAATTCGGTTTGATTCGTTTATTACCTATAACAACACTCTTTAAGAAAGTAAGAGCACATGCAAATAGAAACAATTCCTGCAAAAAAGCTGTGCATAGTTGCAGCCTGTCTTTTAACCTTGCTGGAAATCTTTCACTGTCTCATTGTGAGACTTTGAGAAGATTTAACCTCTCTGAGAGTTTTCAAGTTCTTAATTTGGAAGTGAACACTGAACACTGTATGGAAAATAAAAGAATCTACGGAAAAATCTGAATAAATTACTTGAATAAATAACACAGAAAAGAGTATTTACTAAGGTACTTCATTCACCTTGTCACTCTACTGGCATGCTTTTCATCCATCTGTCATTTGTTTTCATAGATTGTGAGCTCCTTGGAAGAGGATCTGTGTCTGTCCTCAGCACCGCCAAAAAACATGTCACAAAGTTGAAATTATATTGTGAAATAACTGTCACAACTGTTGGAGTGTACCACCTATCACACTCGAGCATGTTTGTGAGGTTGTGAGTGTGCTCCTTCCCCCAGGACTTCCATGAGCCATCTGTTCATCCCACACAAGGACACATAATGATGAAAACCTGGAAACTGTGTCAGAGCAAGGAAACCTCACCAATCCCAAAACCCAGGAATAGCACCTAGGTGGGGTGTCACACTTCAGACACCTTTGCTTAGACATACCAACCAGAGGAGGCCAGCAGATGTGACATGAGACCCAGAGGGGGACCCGTGTCTCTCTGAACTGATGGGCCCAGCAGGCACCCTGGGACACCCTGCATGTCAGGGTTTAACACTACATGCCTGTGTTTAGTATTCCATGTTCATTTTGGGCACTTGCACCAAGCCTCACTGCCCCCCTTAAAGCAGTGACAGAAACATGACCTTTTGAAAAACTAATGGTACCAGGGAGAATGGCAGCAATCATCATTATTTTCATCTGCTTAGATGCTGGTGTCAGGCCAAAAAGCCTATAAAGCATGAGGGCTGACTTCATTCATTTTTGAAAGGAGTAGAAATCCCAAGAAACTGCAAATGACATCAGGCATTTCAGATTGAAACTAGACAGATTCATTACCTTGTCACAAGTGATATTCAGCCCACAGATCTCTGTCTTTTGCTCTGCCATCACCACAGCCTCCTTTCTGTCACATGATTTTCTTGCACTACTTGTTATTATCACTATTATTTACTATTCATGGGGAGGGATAACATACTCCAAAATGGATTATTGTGCAGGAAAGTGAGTACATTCTTTTTTAAAATAGATGAGGAGTCTATTAAGCAGACTACCTGACATTTTTTCTACCCACAAACATTTAAACTGATATCAGTCTTTAAACTTCAAAAACTCATGTCATTTCCTCTTTGATGATTCACACAGCTTGCTTTTCTTCTGCATTTTTCCTCAGCAAGGAAGACAGATTAGTCTCACCTCTGGCGTGATTCTAACAATGATAAGAGTTAGTACACCTGGTAAGACTTAATATACCAGCAGGACACCTATAATGAGAGAAGCAGAGCTTCCAAAACAAACTAAAATGACCAGACCTTAAGGCCTGCTCCCAGCAGCTCCCTGGATGGGTGCTCTGGGAGCTGATCAATACCTGGATTAGCTGTACATGTTTCAACTAAGCACCAGTGAAACAGGGTGAGGTTGAAGTAGCTGCCAAGAGATTTGGGTTGGGATCAGTGGCCAGGGCAAAGGCCAGAAGCTGAGTCCCTCACTTGGCAAGCGCGGGGTTAACACCCAGGTGTGTGACCCTACAGAGAGTTCCATACCTGTGTCACACAATGGTGCTGCTGCTCAGCCAATGCACAACTCAAGCCTTTGTTGGCAGCAGCACAAAGGCAACTTGCAGGCTCTTCTTCCTTGCCCGGAGCACTCTTGATGGGCATTGGTGAACAAGCACCAGCCAGCCAAAGCACAGACATGCTGGGTGCCAGCTGCCAGTGTAAGGGAGAGACCAAAGAGCCTGTGTCACCTCCCAGCTTCCTGTTCAGGGAATTCAGGGAGTTGCAGAGATGTACAGCAGGAAAATGTCACAGATTCAAGTCCAGATTGCCAGCTGATATTAAAACCCCAGGCTCCCTTTCTCTGGCCTTTTTGGGGTGACTTTTGCTTGAGGGTTTATTTATGTGCCTAAAAACTGAGGCAAAACCAAAGATTTTCTTCTGAGAGCACTCAACAGATGAGAAGCTGAAGGGAAAGGGCTATTTGGACATCCACCACTGGGATGTGACACAGGATGTTATTGATGTCAGGCCTGAGAGACCCAGGAAAAAGCTGGTGAGTTTGCTGTTCTCCTTGGCCATGGGTTCTTTCAAGCATCTGTGTTCTCATCCTGAATCACTACTGGAAGCAAAAAATTAGGATGGGTGAAGGCCCCAAATCACCTGAGCACTACAACTCTGTGTCCCATCTAAGCCAATGTCAACACTCAAACCTGACCCCTACTTGGAGATTAATTTCTTGTCACTTTAAAATAGAGTAGGATACTGGAAATATCACCTTTCTCTTACCCTCTCCTGCTACTAAAATCACGGATGGACTCAGCTTCAGCCATGGCAGGTGTGGCTGGGAACCAACTGGAGTTGGTTGTGCCTAACAGAGGGGCAGCTCCTCCCACAGAAGCCACTTCTGCAGTCACACAAGCCCAGTTTATAGACCCAATTCAGCTGTCTTTCAAGCTGTGCTGCTGGAAGCCCCAGGCTGCCATGGAGCACAGCTGCCCTATTCCATTGCATGAACAAGAAGGCAGCTACCCACTGTGCAGATCTCAAAGACGTAGTGTAAATAAAATCTAAGATAGCAGCTCTGCAGTCTACTCATTTGCTAACTGGTTAACAGAGCAGTAGCCATGAGCATCATTTTCCAAGAGAAATGTAGATTTTAATACAGTTTCCCCACCCTGAATAATTCTCCCTCTCATGCACATACTTATTAAATTAATAGTTTTAAAAAAACCAGCAGATTTGGTTATTCCAACAGTAATGTCATTTTCCAGTGTGGAAAAAGATTGTGGTTTCTTTGGAACAACATTCTTTCTCCCATTTTTTCTGAGGAACTGTGGTTTACTGGTTTCTCTTACTGACAACCTGAAGACTGGTCAAGCTTCCAAGACCAAGCACAGAAATTACATGCCTTTATATTAAGTCACATGGGAATTAAATTTAAGGGATCATTAGCACAGAAGCTTTGTGTCCTGCTGTAATTGCTGCTCAGTGCACTTGCCAATTGGTTCTCACTGCAAAAGTAAACCTCTGAATCGTTTTGTGTTTTCTTTTAAAGAAAAGAAAGCAGCCCAGACTTTTGCTGTATCATGTGAAAATAGGTTCTGTGCTATGGGACCACAGTCAAATATCAGGGAATGGTCTGGAGACAGACACTGTGTAGAAGGCACAGACCCCACACCTGAAAATCTATTTAATATGACTATTTAATTCGTATCAGTACTGTTCAGTACATTTAACACTAAGATAGACATTGTGGGATTGAGTGCATCCTAAGCATATCTGCAGATGACACCGAGGAGAGTAGTGCTGTTGACACAGCTGAAGGACTCAGTATTATAAGACTGGTAAAACACTGGAAAAGGTTGCCCAGACAGCTGTAGCCACATCTCTAGGGACATTCATGGCCACTGTGTACAGGGCTCTAAACACCTGCTGGAAATTGAAGATGCCCCTGCTTATTGCAAAACAATAAGAATAAAGACTTCTTTCAACCCTATTCTGATTTTATGATTTCCACAATTTTAGGAAGACCAAAACTGTACAATAAATCAGAGCATAGCTATGCTGTAACTTTATGTGCTGAACTTTTGTTTTAGTTTATGGTCATTGCTCCTTGTCCTATCACTGGGCACTGCTGAAAAGAGTCTGGCACCATCCTTTGGCACATGCCTTTGAGATATTTATATACATTAATGGGATTCCATCTCAGAAAGCTATGGATGATTCCTGCCATCCGTGCTATACTTAGACTTGAACGCACTAATGCTGGCTTAACCTAGTGCACAAAACGAGGACACCTGTGTGCCAGACTAAGACCCACTTGTGGGAGACATTGTCGGGCTTCTTAGGAGATGAGCTGCCTGGAAGAAGATTGTAGAGGGGAGGGGATCGGCCTCTGTTCCCATGCAACAAACAACACAGCGAGAGAAATTGTCTTAATGTGCATGGAGAGATTTCGACCAGACATTAGAGAAAAATTCTTTCACAGAAAGGGTGACCAGATATTGAAATGGGCTGCCCAGGGAGATGGTGGAATCACCATCCCTGGAAGTGTTTAAAGAAAGGCTGGAAGGTGCCATGGTCTGGTTGACGGGGTCGTAGTTTGGACTTGATGATCTTGGAGGTCTTTTCAACCCTAATGATTCTGTAATTCTGAGCTAAGGAATCACAGGGGTGGCCTCCCACTCCTAAGGAGAAGGAAGATTTATAAATGCTCACGGTTGAAATGAACAACAAAAGCCAGAGGGTCTGCAAATAATCAGAAAGTTTTATTAGTAAATTACACACTCAACATGGAAATTAGTATTTTAGTCCCTGACCTATTATATAATCACATGGGAATAGGTTTTAAATAAAGAGGTAGTGTGAAAAAGAAGACGGAAAGGAAGAGGTGAATTAAAGAGGAGGACACAGAAAGAGAGAAAAAGAAGAAATCACCACTCCTGGTTCCAGTATTGATCCAGCTGAAAGGATGTTAATCCTGGTGTCAGAATGGATCCAGCTTAATCCATCTTGCCAATAGGATATCCTGCGGGCACTACCTGGGCTTGGGGGATACTTCTCTGGGCTGATTTCCCTAAGTGTTTCTCACTTTCTGTGCAATCACTTACTACGGGCAGTCTACTTTTTCAGACCACTTATGGAAAGGAGTCGGAGGGTTCTGGGGATCTTGGGTGGTCTGTATTTCTCTCCATAGTCCACGCCCCGCTCCTTGGCCTCATCCCTATGCTTGCTCATCTCCAGGGTCGATATGATATTTTTCCCTCCCAAAAGTGCTGTCTCATGTCCGTATGGCCGTTTCCTCCGGCCACCTCCCGTTCTTACCCACGGATTCCCCAGGGGGCGGCCCGCCGGGAAAAGGCCGGGAGCGGAGCCGGCTCAGGGACTACCCACACACCCGGGCGGGCGGTGCCCTCTGGGCCCGCCGCACCGCCAGGGGGCGCCCCGCCCGCCCGGGCCAGCGGAGCGCCGCCATTGGCCCAGCGCCGCCATTGGCCCAGCACCGCCATTGGCCCAGCACCGCCATTGGCCCAGCGCCGCCGGCCCCGCCCCTCGGTGGTCTCGCGCGGCCGCGGCGCGTCCGGAAGTGTCGCGGTGGGTCTGGGTCCGGCCCGAGCGCGGCCCCTCCCGCTCCTCTCGGCCCCGCCAGGCTCCCTCACCGCCCCGCCATGCACCCGCGGCGCCCCGACGGCTTCGACGGCCTCGGCTACCGCGGGGTCAGCCGCGACGAACTGGGCCCCGGCTCCAGGCCCTTCAGCAGCGGCTCGGAGCTGAGCGCCTGGGTGACCAGCCCGCCCGACATCCCCGGCAGCCGCAACCTGCACTGGGGCGAGAAGACGCCGCCGTATGGGGCCGGGACCCCTCTGGGCGGCGCCGGCCCCAACGAGGAGGCCACTCTCGGGGCGGGCGGCTCCGGCGCCGGTAAGGGAGGGCCCGGCCTGGGCTGGCCCGGGGTCGGCCGCCGCCTTTCGCCGCTCCCCGGTGCCGCGCTGACCCCCGCCTCCCGCGAGCAGTGACCCGCCGAGCCGAGCCGGGCCGGGCAAGGGCGGGCGGGCGGGCGGCGGCCCTGGGCTGTGCCGCGGCCAGGCCGAGCGCCGCCCGGGCCCTCCTCTTTACTGGCGGTGCTGAAGCGCCGGGGAAGAGAGTCCCTTAGAAGAACGCGGACTGCTCCGTCGCTGCCAGTTGCGCTCCGCACTGTGTAGCGCCCTGCAAGTGTGAGCTGAGAGTGCCAGAACGCGCCCCGCAGCTTCTCGTTTAGCAGTGTGCGGTCAGCTTGCTTTTCATTCCCCGTGTAAACAATACCCTCCAGAAACACTCCGCCCTCTTTAAAGGGCAGGAAGTGCCTTCGGGCCTTACAGTGCTGCGTTATTGTGTTGGTGTTGCAGACTGCGTGGCTTCTCTCGGGTTTAAAACATGAGCTGCTGACGTGAACCTCCCCTCTCCCCCTTCCGCCTTCTCGCGTGGTAGCGAGGGAACTGTGGGACTGGTAGGATTTAAGGGAGCAGCTGAGTTCAAGGCTTTTTCAGTAGTCGGTGGGAAACTCAGTAAAAGACCACATAAGTCATTTTAGGACTTAATGAAATTGAGGTGAATTAAGGAAAAGTTGCTGTATCTAGGGTACTGTATGTTGTCTTTTTTTTAATTAAAAGTAGCAGTTTATAGATACTTGAGTATCAAAAGATTTATGAAATCCTAGTTTATCTGAAATCGAATTATATTAGTAGGTGAGTCTTTCATTTCTGACTTGTAGTGCAATGTTTTATTCAGGTCTTATAAATAATGAGTACGGCCTTTAGCTGGATTCCATCCATGCATGCACTCATTGAAGCACTGTTCAAGTGTCATTGTATAGTTGGACACTACATTTTTTTCCCCCATCTGCTTATGTAAGGTGTGTTCATTCTGCACTTTGGAGGACTGATAAGGAGTTGCTGTAATCACTGAAGCCAGCAGCTGCAAGTGGTATCTTAACCATTTTTGGGAGGGCTGTCACATTTGTGTAGAAGTTATGACTTTATCTGTGCCTTCAGACTGCTTGCATTTTGAAGATTGTAGGGTTGACCATTAACATTAAAATGCCTTTACTGTTCTGATGCTCATCTTAAAGTCTCTTCTGATAATTCCCAGTGTGCAAATGTCTGTCTGGTAGCTGACAGCAGAGACTTAAATTAATTACTTTCGTAGTCTGTAGTAGCTGAATTTTTGCAAAGGACTGGAGATAAACATCTGGCTTGAAAATTTGCTTTATATTGATATTTGTTACTTCATCCGTGGCTCTTTTTGTAACTTCTCCCAGAATTCTTCATTTTTACTGTTTTACTGTTAATTTCACTTCAATTATCTAAATTTATGTTTCGTAATTACTGTAAACTCCTGCACGTTAAATCTTTCAGTAGTTGGTTTGAGTTGGGTTTTTTGGATATTAAAATACTCTCTGTTTTACTGTTTGTTTTCTCTCTTCTTTTTTTTTCCCTCTAAGAAGAGTTCAGTGTTTTATGTGAGAGTATGTACAAACTCAAATGCAGTCCAAAGTGCAAATATTCCTAGAGCAGTATTTTTTTTTGGCATGCTGAGCTGCCATAAATATTGTGGCTTACTGCTTGTAATTTTCTAATTGAGGTACAGGTTAAAATTAGTTTTTCATATCTTGTGCATGGCATTTTCTCCTACTTTGTGATTATCATTGTTGTATAATCTGGTTTTGTTTTTTGTCTTCTTTTTCAGAGCAGTTGAATAGATTTGCTGGCTTTGGTATTGGCCTTGCAAGGTAAGAGTTGGGTTCAGTGACAAAGGGGTAGTAAAACTCTTATTTGTCTTATAAACCCTACATACACTTTTATATTGTGTTTTTATTCCAATAGCCATAAGCAGTTGAAATGTGTTTAGAAATCTACTGCTACCATTTGGCTTTCTGTTTTCTTTAACTGTTGCTTAAAAAATACTTATGTGAATGTAAGAAACAGTTTTTCATATGGAATGCCCAGGATTTGTGTATACCCTGTCCAAGTAATTTGAAAGTAACGCCAGAAAACTTTTTTGACATTCTCAATATCCAATAATATTTTTAGGCAATGCAGATGTTTCCTAAGAAGGTGAAAATGTCTGCAAGTATTAATGAAGTATCTTGGGACCATGATGTTCATCTAACCAAGTGGCCATTTTATTCTTTTTTATGGTGACCCTGATTATTGATATTATTTTTGAGAAAGAGGTGAACTTTAAGGTGCTGATGTCCAGGGAAAGTTTTACTTCTTTTGGTGGTAGCAAACTGCTGATTAGTTTAATAGTTACAAAACTGCAGTATTTTTCTGTGCCACTTGTACTTGTTGGTCAGGAGTTCAGAAACCTACCACAGATGATCCTGTAGCTTGGGGTGTTTGTAAATCTGATCCATTGCCCAGGTTTGAACATACACATAAGTACTCTGATCACTCAGGCACTTAGAGATTAAATGAATATTTCCTCTGAATGGCTGCAACCAGGAATTCTGCTTTGGAAGTGAGAACTTTTCTGTGGAGTTTTGATCGAAATATGACTCCTGGCAGTGGTAGGAGAGTTGATTTGGGTCAGTAGTATTTTTGGTGAAAAAGTAGTCGGCTGTTAGTACCAGTCCCTCTCTGGCCCCGCTACGAAGAGTCTAGATTAATGATACAGTGGGCAGAATTGGCACAAAACTGGAACTCCCATAATTGTGGTTTTGGTTTGTTTTGCACCCTGATACTTTGAGGAGGGCGAGATTAAGAAATTTTGTGTGTTTTTCTGGTTGTAAAATATGTGCATACTATGTATAGATTGGGACTTTTTCATCGTAAACATATGTTTATGGATTTTACATAACTTGTTCCTTGGGAGGCTGTTGGGTGGCCATCAAAAATGCCCTGTTAGTTCACTAGAAAACAAATTGCTTTTCCAAATACTGATATGCTGTTGTTAGGGACAATTAACAAAGAATTTTCTAAGGAATTTTTAGTGGCTGCCCGTGCATTAAATACAATTTTCCTTTAAAGCCTGTTTACAGAAAATGTGTTGGCACATCCTTGCATTGTCCTACGTCGTCAGTGTCAGGTATGTCTTTTTATATTACCTATTCCAGTAAAAGCTCCTGTGTAGTCATATCTCTTTATTTTCATACTCTGTATGAAAGTATGTAGTATAGGAAGCTTTGCAATTTTTAGGGGGACTCTGCTACATTAACACATTTTTATTTGTAGAGTATATGTATTCTATTCTGCAGTTTATCTTATTTTTAAAAATCTTGCTCAGTTTTGTTTGGACAGTGGAAAGCAAATTACAGGAAGTAAGTGTTTTGGGGTCTACAATGCAGTTTTCAGATTCCCATTTACATGCAGGATGCTTTGTTTCATATGTTCTGATTTATGTATGGTTTGTTGTTTAAACTTTCAGTATACAAGTACTTAAAAGGGCTGCCCATTTCCCTAGATTTCAATGAGAACTTACATTTTTAGCTGACGTTTACAGATTTAAAGTTCTTTACATCTGAAACGCCATTATCCTTTAGAGTTGTACCATCTGCAAGTGTGTGTCTAAGACTGCAATTATTTATATTTTTAACAGGTTAACTATCATGCACGGAATTATCATCTCACACCATTTACAATTGTCAATATCATGTACTGCATTAATAAGACACAGGTCAGTATTTGGTTTCAGGCTGTATCTGAGCACTTAGAGTTCCTGCTGCATGTATGTACATTGAAATCTCTTAAGTGTTTGTGTAGCTGGTGTTGAAAAACATGGCTGTTATGAGGCTTTCTTATTTTTATGGTTACAGAAATGTGTTAAGAAGATCAAGTAAACCATTATTTTTTTCAGATTATGGATGTTAGAAAACAAAAGGTCATTGAAACTAATTCTTTTTTCATTAGGATTGTAAAAGTTCATTAATTGTTAAGTAGATAAAGTTATTGTTGAAGTGACTCCTTCCAAATATAGTACTGAATAAATTTCTAATTCTGCAGGGAAATGGCAATCCTTAAACTCGGATGAGATGGCAGGAAGGAATTCTTAATTCTGAGTTTCCTATGGATGTACTTTCAACATCTTGAGCTCACTTTGTCCATAGAAAATGATTTTAAGTTTATAATACAGAGTATTAAAGTGAGAGACATGCCTCCAAAATTATTTACAGGTCTTTGAAATTATTAAAAAACAAAAATTTCTTCATAGATTAAAAATGAGTTGTTACCTAAATTTAATGACAATTAAAGTTGAATGGTAGCCCTGTATGGTCTGAATTTATGGATTTATTTTTTCATATATAAGTTGAAAATATTTTTGAGTTTTATATTGCATATTTCAACACACAGGGTCCAAGAGCACTCTGGAAAGGAATGGGCAGCACATTCATTGTTCAGGGCATAACCCTGGGGACAGAAGGAATCATCAGTGAATTTACACCTTTGCCAAGGTATAGCATGGGGTGTTTACTGCTTCTGACAAATTAATTGGTTGTTGACTTATTTTCAGGTTGTTAGTAAGGCTGTTTGAAAAATATTACTTCATGAGAAACAACCATATTTAAATAGGTGTTTCCAAACACAGTGTGGTTGTCTTGGGAAAGACAACATAACAATCCATAAATAGTGAGGGACTCTTTCTGGGAACTTTATGTGTTTGTGTCTGCTTACTGGTCTGAGTATAGAAATACTGAAGCAAATTGGTCTTCAATATTCAGCTCTATAATAATAATTTAAAAAATAAAAATTTTCTTCTTTTATTTAGATTTTTATTGTGTGGTAATAGCAAATACCATGCCCAAGTTAAAAATTCCTGGTCTTACTAATCTAATACAGAAAACTTGCTCAGCTAATGAGCCAGCACTGACATTTTGCTGAATATTTTCACTGTCTTTGGTAGGTGGGAGAACAGAATGGCCTGAGTAAGTAAATGAGAAGACATAGTAAATGAGCATCCATGTGACTGGCAGCTTTGTCTTCTGCCTTCCTTGACCATCAACTATATGTACTTCGTGCAGTATTCTCATAAAAAAGATGTTACAATTAAAAATCACTGACTTTGTTTAAAGAAATATTAATCATTTTACATCACTGTATCAATCTTCAGCTACAGAAGTTGAGTAATTTTTTTTACTACAAGTATTCAGGGACATGGAAACTACCATGGGTTTAAAAAGCAGAAATATGATTAGGCTGAATCAAATACTGTTACGATGCATGCATCCATCTTAATAAAAGTAGGCATTTGCAAATTTGAAAGCACTAGCAAAAATTAGTTCATATGTATTTTAAATATTTCATGTTTAAATTGCATAGCGTGTGTATTTGAGGTTTTTGGTAGGTTTTCATAGGAAATTGAAATTTCCAGGCATGTGCTTTCCTCTAAGTGTGTTTTAGATACAGCTCTTACAGGTATGTTTAAGTTTATGAGATGTGATGTAGTGTTTATGTCTTCATAGTTCTGAATTCTCATAGATCTGAGCAATTATTTTCTTCTTGTGGGCCAGTTCAGTAAGCTGGTGCTGCTGCCAAAAGAATCACATCTCTCTGCTGGAAGCCACTTATTCCTCCTCTGTGCTACTCCCATCTTTGTGGAAACGCACTGTGTGAACAGGCAGGAAATTAACTGGATTGGGAAGGTGATCTGGCTAAAATGATTGTCTCATACGTGCACCACCCGCAGCAGTTTCCTGCTGAATGCTCTGTCTTCCTTTTTAGTGGTGGCTTGCATGTTTGGATGGTCACGGGGAGGAGAAGGTTATTGCTTGTACTGGGAGTGACAGCAAATCTGATTTTATAGGTTATTTAACTATGTTATCAGGCTCCAAAGAGCACAAACAAGTGGAATTCTATGTTATAGTTGCATGAAATAATACCCCTGTTTTAGGAGAGGAGCCCAGAAATGAGTGTTAACATTTTGTACCAAACAAACTTGTTGCATAATTGTTCTTCCACAGCAGGGACAGTTATGCCTTGTAGATTGACAGGTTAGCCTTTCACACATTAGTTTGGCTGGTTTAATTTTCCACATCTTTTAAGTATTATGGGTAAGTGGATGTGATCCAAGTGTCTGAAATACATAATGGTAGAAATTATCTTCTGTTCCTCTTTAGTGATTGACCTATGTATTTAAAATGTGATAGCTAGTAACAGCACACAATTCTTCAAAAAGAGTGAAATCTTGCCTTTCTTGGATTAGAGTTACTTTAACTACAGGCAATGTCTGATTGTGATCCCTGGGCAAGACTTGAAGCTGGACACTTTATAGCTTGTTATTAAAAAGTACAAAGTCTAGCATGCTCAGCACTTCAGACAAGTATCTATACCTCCCAGCTGGAGTATTGACCATATGCATTGTAAGTACATGTGGTATTTGAATAGTATCTTGAGCTGGGTGGGTTTTCATTTTCTGTCCGGTGGAATGTAAACATTTGTTGTTTGTATTTTGAAGTGTGTAGCTAGAAATACTACTTCAACAAAGTATTTTTTATGTCACCTTTATGTTAAACACACAGGTTTTCTTCTGTTTTATCAGAATAAGCTAAGAACTGGTCATAGGACGAAAAACTTCAGTTATGTCCGTATGGAATTACTGTGCAATTCTAGTCTGACCTCTTGTACTCGATTTATTGTCTAACTGTGCCAGAATATGATTTAGATTTTCTGGAAAGAAACAACAGGGTAGACATAACCTAAAGAGCAGAAGAGCACAACCAAACCTAAATGAAATAAAAATTATTTATTGATAAAGGGAAAGTATGAAGAATTTAAAGTACTCCAGTATTCCCTGAAAATTGTTTTAAGCACTTATACATAAGGTTGCTAAATAAATGGTGAACTGATTAATGTCAGTTGCTGTGCGAGCTGCAAAAATCTTACTAATTAATAACTGAAACCTTTTTTGGTAGAATGTCTGACAGCCTCCAAAAACTACTAGAAGTTAAACATGATTTACTAAATGTTTTGCTATGTCTTTCATATATGGAAATTCTTCAACATAAATAGTAGAACACCAGTATGACAACTGGTTGTTGACACTCAAGGAAGAATTGCATGAGAATTACATGTGGGTGATTATTCATATTGTGGAAAATACTTCTCTTTTTAGGGAGCTTTCACATAAATGGAACCTCAAGCAGATAGGTGGACACCTTTTACTCAAAGGGTAAGTACAGCACGTGTCTTATGTCTTATTATCTAAACATAATAAAATTACCAAATGGACATAAGTTTAGTCTGTTGCTATGTTTACTTGACAAGATGCTAAGAGTACTTCTCAAATGCTGATTTTTTTGAATGATCTTGATCACATACACCATTTTCACAGGTTTTCCTTTACTACATCTATGTGTCTCTGGAACTCAGCTGATTTAAAAGATTAGATTCTTTTAGACCTTAATTAGTCTGGTCACATGGAAATAGAATTTAAAACTTTTAAATAGTTTAAAACTTTAAACTTTTGACAGAAGTTTATCTCAACTTGTTTATGTACGTTTTAGTAATTGAGTCATACCTTTGTTAATTTTGTCTCAGGAATAATTTGGTAGATAAGTTTATCAACTTCCAGGTGCCTCTTTGGCTAAAATTACAGTATTGTCATTATGTTAATTCTTACATCCTTAATTTTTACAGGTTAACATATGTGATAGCAATGCCTTTTTATTCTGCAAGCCTGATTGAAACTGTGCAGGTAACTTACATGTATTTGGAATGTTTAAAAGATACTGTTACTCTTTATAGATTAGATTGTGTGGAGAAATGAATCTTTGAATTCAGGTTTATGCAGTAGTTGCATTTGTTTTGCTTGAGGCTCTATGACTTTGCTGAAATGGGTGTTTACTATGAAGGGTAGATATTGTACCAACTTAACTCTAAATCTAGAATTAGAAAGGACATTTAATGTAGACAGTTGGAATATATTGCATATGAAATAGGGACATGCTGTATCTATGTGTTCCAGCAGATAAAACATAAAGAAATTAAGTATAAAGTTTCTTTGCTAGAAGGTAACTTAATATGAACACAATTTAAAAAAAAAAAAAAAAAACAAAACAACAAAAATGCATCTCTCTCAGCCTTTTAGGTAGGTGATCTTCTCTGTAATGGATTGGTTATGAAAGTTCCACTGTGGTCTGAGGATTTTAAGATTAGTAGCTTCAGCTGTTTGCAGGTATTTTAATGAATAAGAGTGTGTGTGTGTGCCTGTGTGATGTATGAAATAAGTTCTTGAGTTCCTGGAAACATCATCATAAGCTTACTAGAAACACAGCAGAAGTAGTGATAGGATTTGTGAAAATTTTTATACTGTATCAGTTGGTTCAGGGGAGCAACTTGGCTTTTGAGGTTTGTGTTACATTCCTGTACTGGAAGAAGACAGTGACCAGTGACAAACAACAAATCAGAGAAAGATTGTTGGAGTTCCTACTAGCAGGTTTATATTGACTTAAATTGTCTTAATTCTGATAAATCATGCTGTTCACTGTATCTGTTTGACACTTACCTAAGTAAATACATTTCATCAAAATAGCTGTAAATAGTGGAAATTTATAGTTGTCACATTTGTTCTTTTGTCATTTACATCTCAAACCTCATGGTGGCGTGTTAGGCTAAAGCAAGAATGGTTTTGAAGTGCAGTGACTAGTGATGTGGGATAGAAGAGGAATCAGTAGGAGTTGTGCTGCTTAACTTGTACTTAAAGTCTACAACAACATTATGTTCTCAGGCATTTAAACTAGTTTCTCTCCTGCACAGAAAAGACCATGAAGGCTCTGCAAGCTCTTTAGTATTTCCTCAAAATACTGAGGAATATTCTGGTAGTTTATTCTGGCATGAGGTCAGGGCCATAGACCACATGGACTCAAAGACTCTGACATTTAGTAGAGCACAGAATCTTGAATTTTGGATGTAAACCACATGATGAAACACTGGAGTACAACCATTAGTAGGAGAAATAATGTTTTTAGCTTAATCCTACACTCACAGGCGGGATGTAACAGTTAATAATTATTACACAATTTTTGTTTTCAATACACGAACAGAATAATTATCTCTTCACAGAGGAACTGCATGGGTAAAGAATACTGCTTTAAATGCACATAATGCCATGAAAACATTTGAAACTGAGCTTTAATTAATAAATTCATGTCAAAAAACGACATTTCAATGCTAGTTATATAACTTTATTATGTAGATTCAAGTTCAAAAGTTATAGTCATTAAAGTAAAGACATTTTGAATTAAATAAGTACTTCCTGGCATTTTACTCCAGATGTAGACATTTTAAGTTCATGACTGTTTTGCATTTTGATACTTCCAGCATTAGGCTGAAAGTTGAATTTCTTTGGTAGAAGCGCAGATGACTGCACTATACATTAAAAAACCCTCACTTTAAGATGGATTCATTCTTTGAAAATAAGCTTAATTGAATGCTGTGATGAGTGTTATAACAATGAACTTTTATTTGTGCAGCTATGTAGACACAATAGCATGCAAGTGTTCAGCTCTCTTTTTAGAAGTTCAGCAATGATGAAATGTCAGAGTGGATGTCAGGATGATTTTGAAGTGCTCAGCATGAGTTGTAACTCCTTCTTTGCGCTTGTAGAGTGAAATAATTCGAGACAATCCTGGCATCCTGGACTGCGTGAAAGAAGGAATTGGCAGAGTTGTAGGCTTGGGAGTACCCCACAGCAAGCGTCTCCTTCCCCTGATGGTCCTGATTTTTCCCACTGCTCTACATGGAGTTCTTCACTACGTCATCAGTTCTATCGTCCAGAAGCTTGTCTTGTTTGTTTTGAAAAGGGATAATTCCCACAGCCTTCCAACTGAGAGCTCCACTTCAGTGCAGAGCATGCTGGATGCGTATTTTCCAGAACTTATTGCTAGCTTTGCTGCTAGCCTTTGTGCTGATGTCATGCTTTACCCACTGGAAACAGTTTTGCACCGCCTTCATATTCAAGGGACACGCACAATAATTGACAATACAGACCTTGGCTATGAAGTGCTTCCAATCAATACTCAGTATGAGGGAATGAAAGACTGCATAAATACTATAAAACGCGAAGAAGGAGTGCAAGGTTTTTATAAAGGATTTGGAGCTGTTATAGTACAGTATACCTTGCATGTGGCAGTTTTGCAGCTTACCAAAATTATTTACTCAACACTGCTTCAAAATGTTTCTTAATCTGTCCAAGTCTGGATCTAGCACATTGGACATGATTGAATTGCTAACTAGTTATTGTTTAAATGGCTTAGAAAATGAACTTTGGGGAATCCACTCTGTGGAATCTCCTTACACTGTAGAACAACTTGTTTTAAAAATGGGGATATAGTTTCCGAAGTGTAATTAAAAGAGAACTGTTTAAAAATTACAGACACAAATTGAGTATGTCATATGCAGTCATACAAAGGGGATCAGATTTCAAATGTGATTGCATTGAGGATTTCCTTTTCCTCTTACCAATTCTCTGATACCAGGAATGGATATGAATTGTTAGTATCTGCTTTATAAGCATCACATCTGATATTTAATATGGACTGTTAGCCAGTTTAAAGGAATTTATTTTCTTAAGTTAAAAGAACTTGCAAGCAGGGGACTGATGGCTTTACTGGTCTTCTAAAAATTTTTCCAACTTCACTGTTAATGGAACTGTGAGTAATATAGAAACCGTAAAAGTGACTTAAGTAGACTTAAATGTTTTTACAGGTACATGGAAGATTAATTTTGCTGCAGTGTGGCAGAAGATGACAAATGGGAATCTCTTGCTTGTATAAAAACAACAAAAAATGGGTGTGGGCAAAGTTGCACAGAATGCAACTGTCTTGCGGTTTGTTTGCAAGGCTTACAAAGACTGTGTGAATAAAGCAAAATAGAAACTGATATGTGCATGTGTAAGTGCCATTTTTAGTTGACTTTCCACTGATAACTTCAGGGTTTAGTTTTACGCTAATGCTCCATATGATATTGTAATAATCATACAGATCTGTGTCGTAGTAGTAGTAGTAGTAGTTGTGGTGTTCAAAGTGTACAGAAAGCCTGAAAAACAATTGGCTGTTCCTAGAGTTGCTCTTATTAGAGTGGAGGGGTGTGTATAAAATTGTCTCCTAAATTATTTAGCACTGTTGTCTGTAATTTAAAGTCTCTGCTAGTTTAAATATTTTGTGGAGCAGAGCTAAGTTTGTTTATGTGCAAGGGAACCACAGAAATACATAATTTTTGCCCTCTCTCCTTTCAGACTCAGCCTGAAAATTATTTTTAATCATTCTAAATAACCTAGTCCTTTGTTTCATCAGTAAATTTGAGGGATGGGGAAATGTTTTTTGCAAATAAAACAAGCATGTGGAAAGTCACTTTTAAATTATGAGAGGCTGCTACTTTTTTCACATTCATATGTGGCAAGTCTGTTTTTGTGAATGCTGTAAACTGATCTGCATTTTAATCATTAATCATTGTGTAGTTATCAATTATGGAAAGTAGTCATGGTAAAATAATGCAAAGTTGTTGCTCTTTTTAAGTTTTTACTTCAGATCAGGTCTACTTTATTATTAATCTAACTCATGTATTTTAAATGCTTAAGTGTTGAAATGGAAAGTATGGTGAACTTGGAAAGTGGTTTCTTTTAAAATACTGTTGATTGCAATCTTAGTGTATAGTGTATGAAATAAAATGATAATTCACTCTAAGTATTATAAATTAACTCGGCAAAGAATGATGTAAAGGAATCCTGTTTTGTGTGTTATGTTTTGCTGTATAGACTCCAGAGTGGCATTTCAAGTTCTTCAACTTTCCTAAGTGCAAGAGCATGATGAATTAAACTACATGCAAGAGCTTAGGTAAAATACTCAGTTCCTGGATTAGTTTCTTTTAAAATTTATGTGAGTATCAGTATGGCCATGCCAAAGAGTTATCCAGATTAGAAAGGACCTCATAAGGTTCTGCAGTCCAAATTCCTCCTCTAAGCAAGTACAGCATTGACTTGTACATGCCCTGGTCCAGTCAAGTTTTTAATACATGAAACTGGCCTTTTTCGAAGGTGTTAAATTCAGACATAGCAAACAATTTTATCTCATTTGCCTTGAAGCAATAACTAAGTGCAACGTGCAGTCCAACACTTCCAGATGTCTCTGTAAAATTGGCCAATCCTGTTTTTCTAGGAATAAAATTTTAGGGTGTTTTACCTTGTGAGATGGAGAACCTGCCTTTATATATTCTTCAACAGGGGAAATGAGTTCTCAGAAGTGGCACTAAAGACTACTATAATATTTTATTGTGAAAAACACTTGCTTTCATTGCTGACAGTTTTACAGTTGTAATCTAGGTTCTCAGATCTGTAACTCTAAGCAGGGTGAGAAGAATGCTGTCAGTGTAGAGCAGCTGTTATGTGGAAAAAGCCTTTTGCTTTGGGCTATTCTTTTCCGGTCTTCTTCCCAGCAGTTAGAATGAACATGTTTAGTTTTTCATGTATACTTTTTTCTCTTCCAAAACACTTGATACATTTTGTCCAGAGTTGCTAGGGGTTTGCCCATACAAAAATGTAAAAGAATTTGGGCTGAAAAAAGTAATTTTAACCTTTTAAATCATGAGTGTTTCTGGGTTTCATTTGGATTTTAATTTTTTAAAATTAAGCTTTTATTTAAAATTAAATTTAAATTTTTAAGTTTATTTTATAACTCAATTTTTAGCCTACACAAATGATCTGTAGGTGGCTTCAGCAAGAGATACCAATGAAAACTACAAAACACTGAATTGGCTGTAGAAAGTAGGTTGTGGTGGAATATGAAGAATTCTTACGCACTCTTGTACTTGATACAAGTTTTTTGTGCCTTGTTTTTCTCTCTACTTTATTTTTTTTTAATCTTTAAAGGAGAGCTGATTTCAAGGTCAATCTTCCTGAAGAAAGACAGACTCCAATGTTTCCCACAGTGAAGAATTAATTGGCTTCTTACCCGTGTCTCTTACAAGGAAAGCCTTCATGTGTAGGAAACTTTGAACTATGAGGCCTCCTGGAAACAAGCAAACATCTGTCTGTGTTCTTTCATGGACAGGATACAGATCACACTTGGCTTTTAGTTGTGTTAGAGTGGAGCTTTTAGATCCAGTATTTGTGCCAATACAGCTGGATTGCTCCAGCTGTGTTCATGCCTTTTAGCAGGTCTACTTTGAGGTACAGGATCTGCCTCTGGGTACTGTCTATAGTAATGTGAAACATCCATCTTTACAGATTTATGCAGAATTTGTAAGACTCAAAATCACATGTTTTTCTTAGCACCTCTGAATTGAGCAGCAAGTTCAAAGCTAGTATATGGAAGGTATTAATCTCACATGGTTATTCAGCTGGACACATGCATGCAAACAAACACAGAATGAGTTATAGACTATCCTTAATTGAAAGGGACCTGCAATGATCATCAAAGTTCAGCTCCTGGCCCTGCACATGGCACCCCCAAGAATCGCACTGAGTGCCTGAAGTGCTGAGACCATTTCCCTGGAGAGCCTGTTCCAGTGTCCAAACATCATTGGGGGCAAGAATCTGTTCCTAATACTCAACCTGAAACTCCCCCTACAAAACTTCAGGCCATTCCCTTGTGTCCTGTCACTGGTAACACCAGACACAAGGTTAAGTGTCTGCCCCCTTCCTCCCCTCACTGAGTTTGCATACTCCAGTGGGTACTCTCCAGGCTGAACAGACCAAGTGCCCATAGATGCTCCTTGTAAGGCTCTTCAGCTCCTTCATCATCTTCATCCCTCTTTTGGACACTTACTATCTTACATTGTGTCACCAAAACTGCCCCCAGGACTTGAGGTAAGGTTGCCCCAGTAAGGAGCAGAGCAGGACAATCCTCTCCCTTGCCTGGCTGGTGATGATTCCCCCCAGGACAGGGATGTCCCTCCTGGCTGCCAGGGCACTGCTGGCTCATGTCCAGCTTGCCAGGGACCAGGATCCCCCCAGGTCCCTTTCCATGGTGCTGCTCTCCAGCCTCTCATTCCCCAATCTCCCCACACATCCAGGTTGCCCCATCCCAGGTGCAGAACCCAGCACTCTCCCTTGCTGGTGATTGCCCAGCCCTGTGATTCATTGAGGTCTCTCTGCAGAGCCTCCCTGCCTTTGAGGGAGTCAACAGTTGCTCCCAGTTTAAGTGTCATCAGCAAACTTCTTTAGTGTACTTCACAGTTCTGTGTCCAGATCATGTATGAAAATTTGAAGAGCAAAGGGCCGAGGATGGAATGGAGCCCTGCAGAATCTCACTAGTGACAGGTCCCCAGTGTGATGTCACCCACCCACTGTCCCGTTTGTGCCTGACCCGAGCCAGTTACTCAGCCAACACATGATGTGTTTATGCAGCTGTGGGCTGGGTGTTTTGTCTAGAATGATCTTGTGAGTGACAGCATAGAAAATGTTACTGAAAGCCAAGAAATTACATCAACTGGTTTCCTTTGATCAGCCAGGTGTGTTAGCTTTTCATAAAAAGAAATCACATTTGACAAAGAGGATTTTCCCTTCATGAAGCCATGCTGGCTGTGACAGATGACTGCATTGTCCTTCAGGTGTCCAGAATATTCCTAAAGCTCCTGGGTGATAACTTCATGGTACCAAGGCATCACAGGTAGTAATCTGAGTAGGAAAGATGCCCTTCTTGATTTGTTGGTCATTAACAGAGGATGTTTTGTGGGTGAATTGGTGATTGTTTGCCATCTTGGCCACACTGACCATGTAGTCATTGAGTTTAAAATCTGTTGACAAGAGGAAGAGTGCCTCAGCTGTGGACATGAGGAGAGCAAACTTCAGAAACTTGTAATGTGGTCTCTGGGAAAATATTTTAGAAAGTGCTGGAGTTCATCAGTGCTGATCACTTTTTGAGCACCACCTCCTAAATGCAGAGAAAATTCCAAAATGTTGAAAGTCAAGCAAGTGAGGCAGATGGCTAAGCATGGGTCTTTAGGCCAGAGGAAGCAAAGTTGGGTGACATGGGAGAAGAATAAAGATGCTGCTGTGAGGGAGAAAATTCATGCAGCCAAAACACAGCTGGAGTTGACACAGGCCAGGACTGTGGGGAACAATGAAAAGATTATATTAATTTATATTTAAATCATTAATGGTAAAAGGCAGTGCAGAGATGACATTGGCCCACTAGAGGATTAGAGTTGTCACCTCCTGAACAGGGACAGAAACAAGGCAGAGGTGTTTAACACTTTCCTTGCCTCTGTCTCCAACACTGCTGATGGGCTGAGGGGGTCTGAGTGCCCTGAGCTGGAGGACCATGACTGTGAGAGTGACAAACCTGAGCCTGTGCAGGCTCTGTTGCTCCAGCTGGATCCCACAAATCTGTGGGGCATGAGGGGATTCATCTGGGAATACTCGAAGAGCTGCTGCTGTCATCGTGAGCCTCCCCCAATGATTTAATGATTTCTGAACATTCTTGGGAATCCATAGAGGTCTCAGTTGACTGAAAGCTGGTGAACATTGTCCCAGTTCTCAAGAAGGGCAAGAAGGCTGACCTGGGAAACTGCAGGGCTGTCAGCCTCCCTTCAGCGCCTAGTGAAAATATGGGTAAGTTTATTTTGGGAGTTACTGAAAACCACCTGAAGGGCCTAACCAATGTACATGATGTAAACAAGGCCTGTCTCTCCATTAATACACAGCTTCTTGCTGAGCTCTAAGATTTTTGTTGGTATAATTCAGGGCTAGCAGTGGTCTCTGTAACCTATATACTTTTTCAGTCATAACCAAGGAAAAGGGTTTTTTGGCTAAATGGTTGTTGCTGTGAGATATGAGAGCAGCATATAATGGCAGCATTCCCTCACTTGAATGGGAAGAGAGGTGGTAGGAAAATGTGAATAAACTCTTTAACTCTTTTGTTTCAGAGTATATATCTCAGCAAGGGCAAAAGAAGGGAAGATCTTTATTTGATCAAAACTGGTGGTATATGTTCTTCAAAAGCAAATCTGAATTTAAGGATTTGGAAAAGCTTGTGCCTTTGATATTTTTTGATAGAATAAAGATAATTTGTTCTTTACCTTCTACACTCCAGTCTCCAGAGAGCCTGACAAACTGGGAACATAATTTCAGGCAGAAAAGGAATGTAGAGGCTATCCATAAACTCAGAGACACAAATGTCAGTGATTAATGTTCTCAATTGTAAAAGCTTAATAAAATGTAGAAATGTTCAGATGTACATATGTAGTATTTATGTAGAAATGTATTTATATGTGTATTTATGTCATATTTATGTCAGGTTTCATTTGAAGTCTATTTCAGCCTTTATGTTTCAAATGGTGTTTTTAAAGATAAGTTAAAATCATGAGATGTGTCAACCCTGATATACCTATTTTTCTCCTAATATTTGGAAACTGACTCAACTAAAAAACAGCTCTTCTTTCAGCTTTTTCAATAGAAAAAAAAAAGCCTTCTACATCTTCTACTGAAATCGAGGCATCCTTTCAGCAGATGCAAATACCATCATACAATGGTCTAGTATGGCAGTTGCAGATTATTTTGTTTGTTATTATTCAAACTGCTAATGAGTTGGCTGCAGTACATATTGCCTGTGGCGGCTTTATCTGGGTGAAATACTGTATCACTCTTCTCTTGTTTCCAAAACATAGGGGCAGAATGTGACTACCCACCAAAGTAGTAAAATCAGAAGGCACGTTTTAGCTTTTACCTGAAATTGTGAGTTTTGCTTTTATTTCACAATCTTATGCTTTGCACTAAGGCAAGTCCAGAACAAAGGGCCTTTTTTTGCATAGAACTTGACTCTGTTCTGCCGAGGTGTTTTATGTCTTTGCCCAAACTGAATTTTTACAAGCAACAAGCTTGTAAGCTGGCGTTCCTGATTCCTGGTTTCAGGATGTCCTCAGAAATGAAAAACAGTAGGTTTGCTTTTACTGCAGCAGTGAATGTAACTCACTGAAGTTTCTGATATCTGAAATAGGATCCTGAATTCATGCATATAATACTGGAGCCTTTGAACATTATTTGTTGGAGGAATGACCATTATGCACAGACGCCTTGCTGAAACCAGCTCAGTTCAGTGCCACTCCAAGTGATGTGACACCTTTGATGTCCACACAGCCCCCTGATGTGTTTATGGTCTCTATAGGTAGAGGTACCAGTCTAAACCTGTTGCGAAATACAAGCATGGGCAGGATTATCAGACACCCTTCCCATGGACTAGCTTTGTTTATGCAAAATGATACATGAAAAAACCCTAACAAAGGTATGGAGAAGAGGATTCTTGAAACCAAGTATGTGCTCACCATTGAGAGCACCTTGACAAGGAGGTGCGAGTCACTTCAACAGCTACTGGAGAACAGTGAGGGGAAGGAGACTTGTCATGTAACTACTTGTGTTTCAGGAGCTTAAAAACACTTACAGTGTTTTCTTTGAAAGATGGAGGTTTTTTTATTCCAGTACAATTAAAAAAAAAAAAAATCAAAAAACCCTGGCAAAACCTTTGCTGTGAAGTAGGTAACTGTTGCAAGCCATTTTGACATGCTTTGAAATTAATTAAATTATATTCACTTTGGCTAATTTTTGGGGTTTTTTATATAAAGCAGCTACTTTATAAAGCCTTCTTTTATTGAGGGAATTAACATATCATGTTCTCTTAAGCAGTTTATTTGCACTGATTCGCCAACATAATTGGTCTAGAAACTCATTTATGTGTTTTTTCTGTAATACACTTGTTTCTGATAAGTGCTGTCTAATAATGGAGTTTCCTCAATGTAACACCAGTTGATCTTCATAAAAACTGCTGTTGAGAAATGGTTCCAATTACTCTACAAAAAGAAAAGTATTTGTGTATCAAACACAGTTTCAACATGCACGAAAAGGCTAGGAGAATTGGGATTGCTCAGCATGGAACTGATGCTTTGTGGTGACCTAACTGTGGCCTTCCAGTACATGAAGGGAGCTCACAAGAAAGATAAAGAGGGACTATTTAAAAGGGCATGTTGCAACTGGAGAAGGGGAAATGGTTTCAGGCTGAAAGGGAGTAGCTTTGGGTAAGATACAAGGAAAAAAAGTCTTTACTGTGAGGGTGGTGAGGCCCTGGCACAGGCTGCTTAGAGAAGCTGTGGCTGCCCCATCACTGGAAGTGTTCAAGGCCAGGTTGGAAGGGGCTTGGAGCAACCTGGTCTGGTGGAATATATCCTGGCCCACAGCAGATGATCTTTAAGGTTCCTTCCAACCCACAACACCATTCTATGATTCCACAGTCTTTCCCAATGGAAATAAAAAACAAGACATTTTAGTAGTAAAGGAAATGTGCTGCTGACATGCAGCAACTTAAAAATTTTTGCATTTCCACACAAATATCAGTGTGCACTTGCTCTATTAATTAGAAGAGTATTAGGAAAAGTTTAGGGTGTGGAACACAAAAAGTTAGAATCCTACTTAAGGACTAACTGGGAGGCTCTGAAACTGGAACTGCTTGGCACTCTAAGTCTTCTGCTTGCACAGTAGGACAGCCATCAGCACATGTCAGCACACATGCAGTCCTCTCATCTATGGAAAGGAAAGGAAATTCAAAGCATGATGGTTCTCTTCTGGTGTACACCTTCCTCTGTCTTTGTAGCTGCAAGTTTTTAGTCATCCGTCAGGTATTTTCCTCCCTCTATCAAAAAAAAAATCAATACTCCTCACATCTTCAGACTCTGCCAATTGTGTGGAGTTACCGGGTCAGTATAATTCTAGGTGTAATAATCATCATGAAAATGACACTGGGGTGAGGGCTGGATTTCCTGGAGCTCCTGCAGAGCTGTGTGATGAGGTGGGGTGTGCTAGCAGTGATCTCAAAGAGAAGCAGATCTGCCAAAAAAAGTGAGACTGTACCTCTTCTGGAGTTTGTACACACACTACATTTTCTCCTTTGTCCCTCCTGCACACCATCCATAGCAAGGTATTTTGGGCTTGTGTTCTCCATATGACACAGAGTTCAAATGACAGAGTCATAATGATACCTGTTCTTTTGCACAGGGGTCATCTTTGTTTCCTTTCTCTGTGCAAGTGTCCAGGATGGCTTGTTGACCAGTCTCCATGGCTTTGTGTGCACTGTGGATTGGTACAAAGTATTTATCAATAGTTCCAATGTTTAGGAGGAAAAATTTAGTCTTGCATTTCAATCCTTGAAGTCAAAATCCCAGGAAAACATCTGTGTAGTAAGCATCAGTATAGTAAGATTTATTAAGCTAATGACTTCTTCTGTTAGAGGTAGTATTTCTACTTGACAGGAGACACTTTCCACATACTAGAGTTTCTCCTCAGTTTTCTAGGATTCCTCTTTTATGTTCTGCCTGGCTTTATACTTAATTTCAATGCCTCTTTATGTACTAGCTGTCTACTGTCTCTGCAGTTGCTCCACCTTTTTTTCATTTTTCTCTCTCTCTTTGGTTTTCCTATGTGCCTTTTCTGTTGTTGTCCTGTTTGTCTCTCCAGTGAAAAATCCAGCCCCTGTTCTCTTCCTTGTTTCCTCAGAGGAGGGGCACTCTGGCTACTCATTGCTGTGCATGATGCTGCCCAAAGCTTGTCATGGAGCACTTGCCAGAAATTACCACCAGGACATACAAACTGAGTGGTACATGAGACTGTGAATTTTACTCTGCACTGATGAATTCACTGGGTGATGAATCTTCACTTCACACTTCAGATGGATGAGATTAAATTCATGCAGCTGAGTTAGTCTCAAATAATGTTCTGTTGGCAGTTCCTGCTGTATTTTAACATTCATATATACACTGTACATATATATGCAAATTGCTGCATTAGAGCAGGTAGCTATGCAGTAACTGGGTAGGGATAGATTTGCAGATGTTAAAAGTAAGAAGTTTGTTTTGTACTCTTTGTAATTATTGAGGGAACTTTCTAAAAGGTGCCAAACTTACTACATTTACAGTGTTTGTCTGCAATTAGTTTACTTTAATAGCTGAAGCAAAAGGAAGGGAAATAACATTCCCAGTACTGATGTATAACAATCACAGGAACAAGTTCTTGCATGGGATTATAGAAATCTGGCTGGGGTGCAGAAATATTTGGTGAGACCTCAGTGAGGAAAATGAAAGTTCTCATTTGCCAGAAACTGTTGCACTTATATTTCACCTCTAAGAGCAACAAAATGATGTGCAGTAACTTTCTGTGTGAAAAGCAAGGGTGTGGTTGACAGGAACATGAACAATAACCATTTCATTTGTCCTCAACTACTTTTTGAGATCTGTGTGCCTTTCTTATAGAGGCATGTTTGTTAATGCCTATTCAGTACAGTCTCTTTTGGCTTAAGGTGGCTTGTGTTGTGGTCACAGATGGCTTGTGTTCTTTAGCTTGCTGCCCTCGGTGTCTATTTCTTTTTCCATTGGAATTCTGACTTAGTACCTTGCTGCTGGCTACTCTTCAAGGACCAGAAGCAATATCTTACTGTTAATGAAGTACTTTGATAATTTAATCTCAGCCAGCAACTAAGCCCCACACAGCTGTTCACTCACTCTGCTGTGGTGGGATGGGTAAGGGAATTGGAAGAGAAAAAAATGACAAAACTGGTGGGTTAAGATAAGGACAGTTTAATAGGAAAAACAGCAGGCACACACATGCAGAGCAAAATAAGGAATTCAATCACTGGTTCCCATGGCTGGGGAGGTGTTCAGCCATCCGTAGGTGAATAGGACCCCATTACAGTAATGGTCACTCAGAAAGACAAACACCATCATTTCTCTCAAAGTCCTTCCCTTCCTTCTTCTCAGCTTCGTATGCTGAGCATGATGTCCATATGCTCTCAAAAATCCCTTTGGTCAGTTGGGGTCAGCTGTCCCAGCTGTGTCCACTCCCCACTCTTTGTGCATCCCTGGCCTCCTCACTGGTGGGGTGAGAAGCAGAAAAGGGCTTGGCTCAGTGCAAGCCCTGCCCAGCAATAACAAAAACATCCCTGTGTTATCAGCGCTTTCCAGCACAAATACAAAACACAGCCCCATGCTAGTTACCATGAACAGAATTAACTCTGTCCCAGCCAAAACCAGAAGAAGCAATTTGTCCATGCTAAATCAATCCTGGAGAATTACCAAGTGCTATAATAATATCATCAAACTAGTTAATCAGACCAAACAGAGCAACATCATAATGATACTAAACTGGTAGTTTTGAGGCAACTCTGTTTCTGGTTAGTTATGAAAGAGCTACTACTAATTAGATTTAAAAGTAGTGTGGCATAGTGATTGATTACATAAAAATTACAAATGGTGGAATTATATAAAACTTAATGCATTTCAATGGGGGGAAAAAAGGGTGTATTTATGCAACAGCTATATAACATGGTGATTTTGCCTTGTAGGAAAAAGAACATGTTGTCTGTCTTGTGATATTAATGTGAAATTGTTTTCTTTGTACCCAACACTTGCTCAGTACTTCTTGCCCACTTCTCTAGATGCATATACATCTCCTTAAATCCCTTTGTTTTTCACTCTCTCATTTAATCTTCTCACAGGGATTAGGTGGATTAGGAACTTTGGAACAAATGCGACAGTAGTTTGAAACATAGTTGTAACGTCTTTCAAAAACCAACTGAGGTTGTTCAAAACATCACTGACTTTTGGAGATGTTTCTAAAACCCACTAATTCTTTGGCTTATGAAAAGAACAGTAGAATGTGTGTTCTTCATTTAGCTTTTCAACAACCTGGCTGTCATGAGCCACTGCATCAGGAAACCTCAAGCACCCAACCATCACTTGATCATGATGCCCAGATAACTAATGTGTGCTTGTCTCTATTTAAAACAGATATTTTTTTGCATTTTAAACCGATTTCTGGCCTATCAACACGCTATCAAATGTATTCAGTGGGACTTTGTCTTTTCACCACTAGCCATAACAATAAACAAATATCAGGTTCTTAGATGCCAAGTCATAAATTTTGTAATGAGTGGGGCAGGATGGAAGCTTCTTTTTAATTTTCCCCATTTTTTTACCTAGCACCTCAACCAAATCTGTGGGTGGCACACCACAGGTTTCTGGCACAAGTAGGTAACAACCTGCTAGTATGTACAGAAATCAGTACTAAATCAGGGATGGGCAGTAAAATATTTTTAGCTACTGCCTGCTGGAGAGTGAATGACAATTTCTGCAGCAACTACAGCCCTGGGGAAGGACTATTTTGTTGCTCTGGAAACATGGTCAGAGTCAATAACTAGCTGGAGAGCAGAGCTGCCAGCACTTGGGTGGGAGGGAGGCACTGACACGAGAAACAGGAAAGAAAGATTTGTGTAGGTCATTCTTTATCACTGTGAGGAGCAGCAGCTGATCAAAGGTCTGCAATTCACGAAGTTTTTCCATAATGGGTGATTGTTTGATGGCAAGAGGAATACCCACCACCTGGTAGGTAATGTGTTAGCGTTCCTAATGTACTGTTTCAGTAGAGAAAATAGTGGCTCTGAAATGTTTTTTCATTTTTTATGGTGGAGGGGCAGGAGCAGGTTATGGAATGTCTTCTATGAAATGTGAGTCTGATAGTTTGGGCAGAAATAATGGAAGTGCAGTTTCAGATGCAGAAGAATAGGAGAGGCATTAGCTTTTATCTGAGAGCAGAGGGACAGTCGCCCAGAGGTGACTTTGCATCCTGCCTTCTATTTTTGAGTTTCTTCTCTGTCATCACGACAAATTCATTCATAATCTGCTCCCCAAAGTGCCCAGATCAGATCAGGTTAATGGTTCAAATTCTGTATACTGTTTGATATGTCTGGACAAGCCATTGTGAAACAAATCAAACTGGTACCTCCTGAGCTCTTCTGACCCCTTTCTCCTTCCAGTCCAGTGCGTGCATTTCCTTGCATGTCATTTCCCAAATATGCAAAGAAGAGCATCAGTCTGTACCTGCAATCAGATTAGTTCGTTTTCACTTTCCTGAAAAACAGCTTTAACACCATGCTTAGCACAACTCTGTGCTTCTGTCATTTGGCACAGGGAAAGGCAGTGTGTGTGTCTGTTACACGGATCCTGTACAGCCACTGTCTTTTCCCTCTGGGAGGGTATCAGATCATCACTACAATGGGAATTTGTCTTCTACTTTTTCCATGGTGACATTGAAATCCATCAAATGGCAATCTCTGAGAAACCTATGCTGACCTGGAGGTCTTCTCCAGAGATTGTGATGGAGTAGGCTTTGTCATCTGAAGGGATTCGTGCAATTTGCAAAAGCAAGACCATTAACTCTGTCCTTGCTATAATTTTTAAAGTTGTCTTCAGAATAGAAGTTGTCTTCACACTATCTGTGTGTTCCTGAGTATCCCCTTAAAGAGTCTTGAAAAAAAGTGTAAACACCATGTTTACCACTTTCTAATCTTCGTGTACAAGACTTTTTTAAGTGGTGATGTAATGAAGCCACTTAATTCAACTATTTTATTGTCTGTCCTTCTTTAATTGCTTGGGAATAAGTGTGGCAGTAGTTGCTATTTGTTTTGTTTGCTTATTCTGTAAGGTCTTTTGTTGCTGCCTAGGTCTGAGTTACCACTTCTGATATACATATCCACAGAGAGGAGTGTCTGAAAATGCTGGAAGCCTTTCCACTGTGAGCACAGGCAACTTACCTGTCTTCTGATAAGGCCATGTTTTCTGCCATCCTTTTTACACCTTGCTGACCTGTTGGTGCTCTATGTTCTCTGTGAGGTGATGGCTGATTATTCTTTTCTTACATCCCTCTTGAGATATTTTATTACCCTAGACCTTTGTGCTGTGTTTTTTATATTTCTTCTATCTCTGATTATGATGCCATCTATTTTAATTTGTAATGGAACTAAAATTTTTCAAATGGTGTTTTTTAATAATTTCCTCCACCTTTATCGTGCCATTTGTTCACATTGTCTACTTTTTTCTTTCCACTGAGTTTGTTTGCTTTGTAGGATGTTTCTTCTTTGCTTCCTTTCTGGGGAAGGAAGTCACTGGTTGTGTTAAACATTGACATCTTGATCAATGCTGATACTGGCATATAAATTACTGTTCTTTTTCCTGTCTCCAGGCTCCAGTATGATAATTAAACTGTTTTCCTTTATACAGGTTAGTCATTTCACATCCTCCTTCTAATGTGTCTCAGAGTTCTGGTATTTGTGTGGAATGCAATTTACTCTGATCCTGAACTTTCTTACCTGTGCATCATTTAGATGGCCCTTACCTGGGGACCAGAATTTTCATGGCAACAGCTATATGAAAACCAAAACAAATTCCCTTCCACATCTTCCATTCTCTTCATTTCAAGAACTCAATTCTAACTATCATTGCTTCCAACTGAAAAGTTTCTTTATGTGTCCACAAATAGATTTATTGGTTGGAAAACCTCTAACAGTGGGGGATCAAAGTCTTAAATGAACAGAAAAGTTTCCATGTACCAAGCAAAGGACTGGGTCTTTCTTTCATGAAGATCAAATGGATTAAAAATCTGGAGACAAGAAACAGTGGGATTCCCTGCTCTAGGTCTCAGTGTGCACCAGGAAGATGAAGATTAAAGAACAGAGAGCAGTAATCAAACTGCCAGAGTACTAGCAAAAAAAAAACACCAGGAGGCTGAATGCATCTTGCACATCATTGTTTCATATTAAACCATGTCTCATGGTGAGACCTATGAGTGCACTGAAGAGGCCTGCTAAAAGGTTATGTGATAGTCACCATCCAGAAATCTCAACAATTAAACAAAAAATTTAGACCTTTAATAGATGATGGTGCTGCAATTTAGTCTATAGGAGAGTGGCGAAAAAGATAATGCAACATAGCTCCTCGTGCAATGGAGAAGCAAAAGAGAGAGAGAGAGCTTTATTTAAAGAAACACTACACTTTATATAGGGTACTATATGAAAAACAGAATAGAAAAGACTCATTGGTCCAAGAAGGCAACACCTCTTTGAAAACATACTTTCTGCAAAATATCACAAGACACGCAGCTCTCATGCACCCTGCCGGTGTGCAATCATTGTTACAATTTCTTGTCCTTGAGCATCTTGAGAAAGGCAAGGATTCAAGGCTGCTTTTGCCCTGGTTCCCGGTAGTATCCAAAGACATGATGGCTCTTAAACCAGCCAGAAATCACATGATCCAGGGTGTATAGCTTGCCAAGTTTTCTTCCAAGAGTCAGGGTAATTAACTACTGCTCTGTGATACAGATATGAATAGCACTTTTGATATATCATGCCTTTGGACCTTAAATTAAATTTCAGATTCAGTCTGTGTTTCTGTATATTGTTAAGAACATTGTCCAAGTGCCTGCTAAACAGTTACAAGCTTGGGGCACCAATCACTTCTTTTGAAAGCCTGCTCCTTTCAATAAACAAAGTCTGAACATCTCCTGGCATGGCTGTGAGCCCTTCCCATGTGTCCTGTCACTGAATCCCAGGGAGGAGATCAGCCCCTCCCTCTCCACTTCCAGTCCCCAGGAAGCTGCAGAGAGCAGTGAGGTCACTCCTGAGCCTCCTTTTCTCCACACTGGACAAACCCAGACTGCCCAGCTGCCCCTCACTGGACAGTCCCTCCAGCAGCTCCACTGCCCTCCTCTGGGTGCATCCCAGTGCCTTCACATCCTTCCTACATTGTGAGACCCAGAGCTGCTCTCACTAAACACAGCAGCACAATCACCCCTGTGCTGTGTTTGATGCACCCCAGGATGGGGTTTGCCCTCCTTCTTCACCTGGCAGTAGCTCACTAGGTTTCACACCGATGAAAATTGTCCAATTCCTCCTCCAATCTAGATTCCTCTGCGAGGCACCTTGTGCCTCAAGATGGTGGACATCCCCTCCTAGTTTGCTAACATCAGAAAACTTGGTAATGGTGCATGCAACTGCAGCACCCAGATCATTAATAAATATATTGTGAAGGTTCAGATATCAGTTCTTCTGACAGCTTTTCACACAGGTTGTATTAATCACCCTCTCAGGTACTCTTTTCATGTGTGAGCCATGTGAAGTTTAAGCCAAAATTTAAACAAATTTTATGTTTAAAACATTTTTTTTCTTACTGGTGTGATATGAATTTTGCATCAGGCTGTTAGGTTTAGAAAATATAAAATAGATCTGACTATTTCTTTCAAGCTTCTGCTGCCTTTGCCTGAAGGTTTATGTGAGCCAGTGTATAGCTATTTTTTTCCATCTCTCTTCTCCTCCTTTCCTTCTCCCATATTGTATTTACATGTAACAATTGTGGCAGCTCCAAAGCCTGTTTGCTTTCAGGTTTGATAAATCCTTTCCCTCCAAGACCTCTAGTGACCTCTAGTTTTTAGTGAGAGAAAACTGTTTCCTTACAGCAGCATATCTTGTTAAACTTACTAGTTATCCAAGAAAGATATCACAAAGTTTGTTTATAGTATGAATAGATTTGAGTCAGACACCAAGAATAAACCATACAAAATAATTTCAAAACTTCAAAGCTCTGCACTCCCACTGTTATGAACAATGCTAAAAATTATCCATCTCCCATGTTTGAACAGTAAAATAAAATAGTCCATAAGGTGGAAGATTTTTCACTAGTTGTATTAATGTTCCATTTCAGTAACTTGCACAATATGGTTTCAAGTGGCTATTTTTAAAATAGCCAGCAAATTAGTCTTATTATGTAAGATTTATCTAAAATTGCTGCATCTATTGGATCAGCAATCTATCATAAAAACCTTCTAAATAAACCCTGCATCTTTCTTTGAAGTACAAGAGAGTTGCAAACTGGGGAGCTTCTTCAGTGATATTTTGCTACCTTCTTAGTTAAAGCTTGATTTGGTCATTATGTGGCCTTCAGAAGTGACTTTTTGTCAGCTTTGTGTTTGAACTTGTGGTGTCAAATTAAGCCTAATGTGTTTCCTGTGTAAGGGGTAAAATGAATGTGGAAACACAAAAGCGAAGTAACCTGTAGGTTAAATTCTTCTATTTCTCAATCAATTTCTTCTCATCACGGATCAGTACTACTTGGGTTTCATTTCTCTCAGTGGACTTAGGGTATTTTTTTCTTTAAATATGCTAGACCTCCAAATGACACAAATGAGTAATTATGCAGTAATTATGCAGTAATTATGAGTAATAATGGAGATGAAAAATAATGGTACAACAGAAGGAAATTACTCTAAAGCAAACTACATATACAGTGAAAGAGAAAGAGACACTAACAGAGGTCACTAAAGTCGGTATAAACCTTGCTATTCTTGCTTTTTGAGCAGAGAGAAGCTACTTGAGGGTTACATGACTAAGTGCAACCAGTAAGTAGCAGGTGAAATGTAGGAACTGCTTGCAAGAGGGCTTAAGCCATGAGTTAGGAGTGCAAAATATCAGGGGTAATGTAAGACCTAGAAGCAAGAAAAGTGGCTTCAATATTGGGGGCAATTGTTCATTTAAATGTCTATTTCAAACAGCTGCAAACATCAAGGGAAAGAAATCACAGATACTTGTCTGTAATGTCTGTAGTGTAATTTAGGGAGGTGATTTCATACAAAGGTTGTGGTATGGTTAAAGCAGCCTCCATGCTTCATTGGAAGATGTGTTTATATTGCTACAGCAGTGCTAACACCATTTGAGCCTCAGCCTGTGAAGAACAGGCTGTGCTGGCGTAGCTGAGGGTGTTAGCACCTGAGTAACTGCAGAACTCCCCCTCCTGCCACTGCAAGGCTTTGAAGACAAGCCTTGCACTGTGTGACTCTTCTCTCAGACTCCTCCAAACATCAGCATGGCCCCAAATCCCAGGAGCGAGGTGCCCAGGCTGTTTCCTTGGCCCCAGGACAGGATCACAGAGAGCTGTCACTCCAGGTGTGTTTCTCAGCCTGGTGGAGAAGGTGTTCCCCAGGCAGCCCTCTCTGGCATCCTGCTGCCTGCTGCAGGGATTCCTGGAGCCCAGCCCAGCCCCTCCCTGCCGCCTGCAGACAAGGAGCAGGCAGAGCTCTTCCTATTTCCACAGAAAGCAGCTCCATGTCTCACCTTCCTCTCTAAAAGGTGGGAAAACCTGTCCTTGTGAGGGCTTTTTTCTAACTCCTTTGATCAGTCTGCACAAAATTTTTCTTCCTAGATATCTGAATAGCTTTATTGCTCTCTCCTGGTTGACTCCTAGATATTTTTTCTCAAGAACTTGGATAAATGTTAAGAGTAATTCCAAGTGGCATATGCTGCACATTAAAAAAGCTTAATAGGAGTATAATCAAGATAAATAAGGGACAGTTGGTAAGAAATACACTTAAAATTCTACTCTTTTGGCAGAGAACCTTGCCATCTGCTAATAATAATCATCAGCTTTTACCCACAGAAAACTTTCAGATCTATTGGTGAGGAGCTGACCACAAGCATGCTGCCCAATCTCATGGTGTGTCACACTGGCAAAATGAGGCTTTGTTTTGGCATTCATAACATAACTGTTTGGTTATTTTGGGAAAGCATTCAGAATTGTTTTGAATTGCCATATCATGGAAATTGAGGCAGAGCTTCAGCAGCTCTTTTTAATTTCGCTCTAATATTTCAACAACTGCTAATTTTCTCTGCATGTTCACATGTACTTTCTGTGATTTGGGAGACCTGAAGAGAAGGCAGACAAAGCCTATCCAAAACTATGTAATTATGAGAAATTATTGACTATGTAAAATATGTTCCTGTATTCCTTTTCAAGTGCATAGATTGTCTAGTCCTTACGGAAAAATTCTCAATGTGAAAGGATTTAAGAGCTAAGAAACTTTTGCATCTTAATTATTCCCTGAAGACTTTTTTTCTTTAGAAGACTATCATGTCTTCAAAGAGTTAATTTATGATTCCTGACACACTAGGGATAAAATTTTAATAAAGTGACTAAAAAAAAATAAGATAAAAACTTGAGATGGTAAGATCCATAGAGAATTTTATATTCTAGTTTTTAATTTTAGTAATACTAAAACAGGAAAATATTTTTCTTTGTTCAGTTAAAGATTCTGTTAATACGAAATCTGACAAAATAAGTATTTTAATAAATACTGCAGAGAAGAACTCTTTTCAAGGGTAAAAGTGCTGGAAGCAAATCTGCAAAGTGTCTGCTGGAGTTCTCCAAAGGCAAGTTTGAAAGAAGGAATTTTCCAAATGAAGCAAAGGCATAAAAACCAAATATAAACACAGTCATGCACTTGTCCAGCTTGTGATGTCTTTAGGAAAAGATTTTTTGCAGGCTATTCATTAAATTGTTCAGAAAAAAATATAAGAAATTCCACTATATTCTTGGTGGTTATTCCAATTTTTAATTATGAAAAAATTCTGGTGCTAATTCAATATCACATAAATTAATTACTCAAAATTACATTAAAAAGATTCTTCTGTGTACACATAAAGTTGTGTATCATCTGGGTCTCATTGTAGATCTCATCCCAGACTGAAATTCTCTACATAAGTTTAGATCTCTATGTTCTCACCAGATGGAAAGAGAAGTTTGAGAGAGAAAGGCTTTTTCTTATGTACACAGAATTTGTTCTGCTAAAATTTGGTTTGCTGGTGAATTAGCAGGGCTGCTTCTGAGGTCCTTTCAAGTAATTGCTACAAAAGCAAATAAAAATTGTACTTTGGGTATATTTCCTTAGATTAGAATATATCTTTTTCACTAATTTTTGAATTTTTCCTGATTTTCTTAGAGTGTGAGCTTTAAAGCTTATGTGATGAAAAACTGAATTAAACTTCATTAAACATTTTGTGGCAAACTACTTACCACAAAATTATATATTGATTAAATAAATAAATAAATAAATAAATAAATAACACTTTGGTTAGTTGGCTCTGGCTGGATGCCCACCCACCCACTCTATTTTTCTGTCCCTCAGCAGGGCAGCTGGTAGGAAATGTAATGAAAAGGTTCATGAGGCAAGATGAGGGCAGGAGGAGAGATCACCCAGCAGTTGCTGTCATGGGCAAAACAGACTCGAGATGGGGAAATTAATTGAATTTATTACCTATCAAATCAAAGTAGGATAATGAGAAATAAAAGCTACATCCTTAAAACACCCTTCCTCCACCTCTCTCTCTTTCCTGGGCTTAGCTTCACTGCTGAATTCTCTGCCTCCTCCCCATAGTGGCACAGGGGGATGGGGAATGGGAGTTATGACCACTTCATCACATGTGATCTACAGGTGCTTCCTCCTCATGGGGAGGACTCCTCACACTTCCACACACAAGCGTCATACAATATCTACAAAAATAAAGACTATAAACCCCTTTAAATGAATTAATAATTAATAAATAAATGTATAAACAAGTATTTAGAAACTTACAAACTTTAGTTCCTGGTGAATTTATAGGCTGACATGTTTCAAGGAAAAGAATAAATTACAAAACTTCAATTTTGGGCTTTTGAAAGGTAGGAATTTTACGACAGAGAAACTAATTTCTTTGTTTAAATGTTAACATTTTGTCATCTAATCTTGTCCACAAGTCTAAACATTTTGAAATCTGTAAAAGGCTTTCCCTGCCCATACCATGCCAAACAGGAAAAAGAAAAGCCACAGGAATGTGCCTGTTAGACCTCACTCCTAAGGGCTGTCTGTAAACATATGTTACAAGGAGACCAGCTTTGCACCCGGCATTCCTTCTGCGATCTTCTGAAACCCTTGCAAAAGCACAGACACAAAATAGGGGCTGACAATATAGGTACAAGACTGGCACCAAGCATTTTATGGCTGCTGCCATGGGAACTGAGTTGTCTTCTGTGCTCAGGACCCGTTTTAGCAGATGATATGGAAGCCATTCCTCGCTGCAGCTAAAGGAGGAGACCTTCCATAGCCAACCACAAAATAAAGTCAGTGGTGCTACAGAGCAGCTGAGGGGTCTTCAGTGCATTGCCAAGCTGTTGAGGGGCTGGCAGACAGCCACTCCAAGTAAACATGTTAGGACTAGGAATTATTCACAACTTAATAAGGTGGGATCCAGCAAATGGGAATAAAACGACAGTTAGAACAAGTGGACAGTTGTATATTGAATGTTTACCCCAGGGAATAAAAAAACCCAAAAATTGTTATGCAGCAAATATCTACCCCCTCCTCCCCCAACATCATCTTACTCAATGATTTTTATCATCTGGTAAAATTATGAATATTAGCATTGTGTGGGTTGACCCTGACTGGCCACCAGGTGGTCACCAAACTTCTCTCTCTCCCTACTTCTCAAAAGGATTGTGGGGAGGGGGGAAAAATAATAGAATTATCATGAGTCAAGACAATGATTAGGAGACCTCTTCCTAATTACTGTCAAGGCAAAACAGACTTAGATAAAGTAATATATTTCTAATTAAAGAGATCAAGATAACAAGAAATAAAAACAAACATCAAAATACATTGCCCCACCCCCCTGTCCTGTCTGAGCTGAACTTTATTCCCAAGTCCTTTATCTCCTCCCTGTGAGTGGCCAAGAAGTTTGGGAGATTGGAGGTTGCTGTCAGTTCTTACATGTCTGGGCTGCTCCTTCTTCCTCATGCTCTTCCCTTGCTCTAGCAGGCATTCCCATCCACATGAAATAATCCTCCTGCAGTGGAGGTCCTGTCTGTAGGGTGCAGCTCCCCGGGACAGACTGCTCCAGCCTGGGGTTCCCCTGGGAGCTGCCAGCAAACCTGACCCTGGGTGGGCTCCTCTCCAAGGGCAGCCTGCTCCATCCAGCCTGTTCTCCATGGGGTCACAGCTTCCTCCAAGGCTCTGGAGGGATCTCTGCTCCCCCAGGGACCCCCACCTTCCCTGAGTGCAGCATTCCTGGGGTGCTGCTGCTGTTTGTGGTCAGCAGCTGGTCCATCATGGAGCTGTCTGTCTTCTCACAGAACCTGCCACAGCGTGCTCCCCACCCCAGGTTACCCAAACCTTGCCACACAAGCCCAGCAGAAGCTTGAGGGCTCCTGGCCTGAATGTGTCTTGCCAGTTTTCCCTCAGAATCAGGACTGGGAGATCAGAGATGTCATGCTTTGGTGATGAGAAATAGCCTCTCCAAGGCAAGTGGCCATTTCCTCTCTCTCCTTCATTTATGATATGAGATAATTTGAATATAATTGATTGATTGTTTTTTTCACTTAACCTTTTTTTTTTTAATTTCCACTTACAATTTCCACAGTAGATTACTGTGAACATAGGCATGTGAGCAAAGACATGTTCCTAACCCTATTCATCTCCAATACCCTTAACTTCGCCAATACTCCTTAAATTCATCCATGTCCCTTTCTTACCTGCTGAAAACTGTTTTATGTGGTGTCCTGCAGTGTTGGACAGTGCTCAGCTGGACAGCTGCTATTCCAGCAAGCTATCTGCCTGGACCTTTCCTACAAAGGTCATTATCCAGCCTTGCTGTCATAGCACCAACATGTTGACCTTTTTTTCCTTATTCGTGTGTATACTAGAGATCTCCTATCTAGTTCTGTGGACAAAGACTTTTGCCTACAACATGATTCACTGAAGATAAATATGAATGTGTCATAGGTCTGTTCTGAGGAAATCACCTCATTATGCAGTTCTCTTAACAAGATCATAAAAGCTGTTTTCCTGTTCAGTGGCTCATAGCCCTTTTCTGTAATTATGAGGACAAAAATACAAATTGTGTAGTGTAAACAAAGTGTCTGTGGCAAAAAAGGAGAATTCATGTTTAAAATTAGGGCCAGAGTCAATATTCTGTATGTATGTATAAATATTTGCCAAAAGACTTTAACTTCTGAGATCTCATCTAAGATAAGAAGCTGAGAGAGAAAGCCATGCCACTGTAATGTTATGTTTCATTGCAAATTGAAAAAATAAACAAGTCTGAACTTAGTCAGAGCTACTGCTAGCACCAGCTGCTGTGACCTCCTGCTAAAACAGGAATGACACACTATGTTTTTCAGATTCTGGTGGTGATTACAATTGAGTCAATACATAGCTGGACTCATACTACTACTAAATTACCAGATAATTACATTTCATAGAGAAAGTATGCAAGCAAAAATCAGTCAATGCTGACATTTTTTAATCCAAGGAATTCAGCAATTCAGCTGCTGTTGAATTTTAAACATCCTTTAAAGGTCAGATTAAGAGAAAGTCAGCAGAGCTGACAGAATATTTTAGAGTTGCTTCAGATCTGGAAGCAACATTGAGACACTGATTATGCTTCTGTATATTTTGGGTTTTCTACATGCAGACCTTTTTTCCAGCTGTAAGTTTTCCCATATGGAAAAGGAGGCTGTTGATAACAATGTTATCAGAAGATTGCTTAGGCATCGCACACAAAGAAGTTTATGGTCTCCTTCACATGCCTATTGTATCACATAAATATAGGCATGTCTGCATCTCATTTTTTGGATGAGGAAAAGGAATGTTTAGATAGGTCCCAATAAGGAGGGCTTCAGGCAACCAGGTGATGCAATTTCTAGGTGCTGGAAGGTTCCCCCTTGATGCAGATGAAGACAGAAGAGAGGTTGGCACACATTACCTGGCAAAATGGTCTTCTTTTGTCGTGAGAAAAACACTGAAAGACACCAGTTCCAACTAGTTCTGTGAGAGCCTGAGAGGACAACACAATTTTCCTTGAAACTTTGGGTGGCTGATTCCAGCATTCTACTGTGGAATACTCAAATATGAGACAACACATGTCTTGGATTCCACACCTCTGCTTAGCTTGGGTTGCAGCACAGCACCCTCTACCCACAGGCAGTTTGGGTAGCTCTCTCAAGCCAGTCTTTAACACAAAGACTCACAAAGCTGCAAGCAGCAGACCCCAAGCATTTCAGACAGCAGAGGAAAGCTGGAGATTTTAGAAGGCATCTCAGTAGCATCCTCTGGGGTATGGCTGGAAAGTTCATGTGACCCTAAGATCATTCCAAATACAGAAATCTTTAGTAATTAGTTGTGGGCAGTACCTTAAAAATAATTCCTCAGCTCTAGGACTTGGCTCAATCATAAAGAGTGTGCCCATAGCCTCTGAACTGTGTGAGGAACAAACATAGACAAAGAAGTTAATGCTCATTCTACTGATGATGTAAATAATTGTTCCTTTGCTCCCAATGCTTTCTAAATCTTCTCCTACAAAAACTTGCAGTTCATACCCGGAACTGGTAATATTTAACAAAAGAGCATCAGACAGGTCAAACATATTGAAGTGATAGCAGTAAAGAGGAGAGGCACTTTACTTACCAAGCTGGGAATGTCTGTAGAGAAGATGAGAAATTAGACATATCAATGCATAAGAAATGTTGGCTATTTTCTAGGCTGCTACAAGACCCATGTTTAAAAGCAGACTTCCAAAGTCGTTTTGATTTGGAAAATGTATGGAAGAGGTTGAGCTAACAAACTGGTTTTCCTGTTTTATTTGTTGTAGTGAATCTCTCAGCTACACTGGAGAAGAAATACTTGTGCAATGTTCTGTGCCATTTTTGTAGTTATATTTTCAATGGATTTCATGAAAAAGACTTTTCTACAGAAAGAAATTAATTTAATGAAGTATACAGCTGATAGTCCTGTTACAAAAGAAAAATATCACATTATTTATCCCACTGGTAAGGAGAATAACATTTGGTTTACATTAGAAAAAGAGAAAGTTTAGGAAACATTTCTTCACACATCTGATAATAATTACTAATGTTGCTGTGATAACAACTCCTTGGCTGGAGTTTCAAGGTAGATTTACCAACATTTATCTCTTAAAGGGAGCAGCAAGTGCTTTGGTGTTTCCAAGCTTCATTTTGCTCAAAATCGAACTAGTGGCCCACCAAAACGTGTCTCTTGAAATCTGTCTCTGGAGAATCATACCAGACTCCTTATTTATGTGTTTGGACAAAGTTTTGTTTTCCAAACTTGTGTAAGTTTTGGAGCCGTTTTTGTTGTCAGGGAAAGCAGGGCCATTTTCCATCAAGTTTGTGTTTCTGAAGAGTGACCCTCTGATGAGACAGAAGCTGCATGATTTCAAGGTCAGTCAAATGCCTAACTTGTCCCAGGAAAGGAGTATAAAATGCTTCAAAAGAACCAGGGGAGCTGGTGAGCTCCCATTGTATGTCAAGACATTCCCTTTCTCCAGGTGATATGTTCTGTTTTCCTCTTCCTTTACTTCCATAGCTGAGAAATCCTTGTTTATGTGTCAGTCAGATTTTCACTCCCTCTACCCTATGGGATTTTTCAAGGCTAGACCTGCTTTCACGCTCCCAGAGCCTCTCAAAGCCAGGGACCTTCTGTCTTTTCAGGCTAAAAGGAATGAGGGTGGCAGGACTCTCAGCATGCAGCCCACCAGCCTTTGCTGATCTGCTGGCTGCAGCACTTGCTGCAGTAGTAAGTAAGGTAGATTTAAACTGCAGCTGAAAAGAGCTGAATAGTTGTTTCCCTGTGAATTCTCCTCTGCTTTACATATTATGCTTGATTTCTGCACCTTGCATGGAGTTTGATTTAGTGTTTGCTGGGATGGAAACTGTAGGACCAAGCCCTGCATGGAAACTTATACAAGATTCCATTTTTCATGAGTGTGGATGAGAGCTTGGTACTTAGCCAGGAGATGAGGTCTCCTGGCTGAGACTAAGATGTTCATGATTCTACACGTAAATCAGGTTTTAGATGCCTTTATAGCAAAATCTGGAGTGCCTGTGAAGCTTGTGTGCTTTCAAGTTAATTGGCAGATAGGTTTTCTGAATAGCAACACTGCTTAAGTATCTGAAGTCCATCTTGGACTGGAGGTAAGACATTTGAACTAAATATTTGAATCAAATCAAGTGGAAGAAAAGGTTTTCCTTCAAAAACATACCTGATGTTGATATTCACCTGCTTAGACTACTTAGAATTTTAATACTATTTCTTCCTCAGACAGCTTTAGCATTTTTTAGAAATAAACTGTTCCTTTAAAATTGTGTTTGGTTAACTTGCAAAAGTTAACCAACCAGAAGTTTGTACAGGCTATTTGCAGAAGAGTACAGCTGGGGACAGACAGGGTCATGAAAAAAAAGGACTTTGCAGGATAAGCACCAGTGCAGAAGACCAGCACAGAACTCTCTGGGGAGCTCCCTCTGTTCCTGGCTCCTGTGTGCAAACTAAAGTGCTGCTAGGTGAGAGGGTAGGCATGTATCTTATAGGCTATACATTTTGGAACAGATTATTATGCTTCATTGATATAGTCTTTGAATGTTTTTCATTAACTAGAGTATAGATGGTTAAACAAGATTAGTTTAATTTGTCCAAAACCATCTGAAGGGCCTGACTTGTCAGAGCCACACACCAGTATAGTGAGCTTTTACATGGGAAAACTGTGCAAGGTGTTCTGCTGGTTCTGCTGCAAAGAAGGAAGGGGGCAGGGAAGTGGGAAGGAGAAGAGAGAGGAAAGGAGGAAAGGAGGAAGGGAGGAAAGAAAGAAAGGAGGAAAGAAAAGAAGAAAGAAAGAAAGAAAGGAAGAAAGAAAGGAAGAAAGGAAGAAAGAAAGGAAGAAAGAAAGAAGGAAGAAAGGAAGAAAAGAAAGAAAGAGAAGAAAGGAAGAAAGAAAGGAAAAAGAAAGAAAGAAAGAAGAAAGGAAGAAAGAAAGAAAGAAAAAGAAAGAAAGAAAGAAAGAAAGAAAGAAAGAAAGAAAGAAAGAAAGAAAGAAAGAAAGAAAGAAAGAAAGAAAGAAAAAGAGAGAAAGAGAGAGAAAGAGAAAGACAGTGAAAAAGAGAGAAAGAGAAAGAAAGAGAAAGAGAAAGAGAAAGAGAAAGAGAGAAAGAAAGTGAGAAAGAAAGAAAGAGAGAAAGAAGGAAAGAAAGAAAGAAAGAAAGAAAGAAAGAAAGAAAGAAAGAAAGAAAGAAAGAAAGAAAGAAAGAAAGAAAGAAAGAAAGAAAGAAAGAAAGAAAGAAAGAAAGAAAGAAAGAAAGAAAGAAAGAAAGAAAAGAAAGAAAGAAAGAAAGAAAAGAAAGAAAAGAGAGAAAGAGAAAGTGACCCCTTGGGGTAAGATAATGCAGAGTATCTGAAGTCCAAGCACCTGGAGGGGAAAAGGAAAAGGGAAGTATTATTGCACATAGAGCATGTAGTAGCACAATTTTCACAGAAATCATAAGATATTGCTCACCTCTTTTTTTGTCCTCAGCAAATCAAGCTGCAAATGGGATTTCAGGCTCACTCAATGTATTTGATTAATCATTCTCTTCATTGCACTGCAGGCTTTAAAGGTATGACTGTTTGGATAATCACTTATCTTCTTTCATCTACCTGAAATCAGGACAGAAATATAGATTTTTGCATTGCCCATGAAACATGTAGATCCACTTTGACATGGCTCCAGCATTTAATAAAGGCTTTAGTGGCAAGAAGCAAGTATTTAATGAAATTCCTATTAGGACCCAGATCCTCAATTATAAGTGTAGCTCTTTGTATATTAAAATCAGGATCAAAATCTTCTTTCAACAGGGATAATTCTCTGAATCAAATTTATATAATCTTTGAACGTTCAGGGCTTTGATTTTATTTGGCTTTTTTTTTTATGTTGGCTTTTTTGTTGGCTTGGGGTTGATTGTTTTTTTGTTTGTTTTTGACATGTTTTGTTTGGTTGATTTTTTGTTTGGTTCATCTTTTTTAGTTCAAGTCTAAATAAAATCAAAATTTATCTGAATGAAATTGGAAATTTCTTCTGGTAGTGTATTTCAATATTCTTCCTCTTAATTGGTGGTTCTCTTCTGATTCTGGCTTCTGTCACAATTATCAAAAAGAGATGAAGAATTGTGAGGAAAGTGTACTCAGTGAAACATGAATTGAGTGTGAAAACCAAATGTATTTGACCTTAGGGTAACATTTTTTGAAATTATATTGAAGGGTCACTCAGAAACTTCTATTAACTATTAATTTTTCTTATTTTTTTATGCAAAGATGACTTGCTAAAATTAAGTAATATTTGCTGTTATAATGTTTCCATTTTTGTCTCATGGAACTGGGAAGAAAAGTATAGTGTTATTCAGCAGAGATAGAAAGAGCTCAGTTCTGCTTACATGAATACACTCATCAGGAGTATTTGATTCCCAAAATTTAGTTTACAAGAATTGACATTTTGCAATCCAGATTATTTTTAAAAAGTTATTTATGGAATGGCTTGGACCTGGTGAGCTGGTTTCTTAATTTTAATCTCTGTAGACTTTAGATTCACAAGGAGTTTAAGGAGGCTTAGCTTTGTTTTACTGCAGATGTTATGAAAAATGCAAGTTTAAAGAAAACTGTGCCAAAATATGTGTAAGTTCTTTACCCAGACTTAAGATAGTTACTCAGGACTAAAACTACCCTTCATACCCCCAAGTTTTCTACAAAAAATGTAACAGCTCAGAGCATGAAGTGTATCGCTTAAAGGTAACATATATGAGAGCCATAATGTAAAATCTTTTACAGTTTTATAGAGCTGTACTTAAAAGCAAACATATCAAACATATCAAAACACTCTAGTCCTTTCTCCTTACCAGGAAACTGAACATTGAAAAGTGCTGTAGAATCATCAGTAGAAAGAAGTTGTACCTCAGGAACAAGGAGAGGAAAAAAATGATCAGGTGAATTATACAAAAATTCATGTTCCATTCCAAAAGTAGTAGTATCTCTTTAATTTAAGTTAAATTAGTGGTATGAGCATTTCATAACAACACATCTAGGTAAAGGGCTTTTTTCCCCATGGTCAAGATAAATCAATATCAGAACACATGTTTTATGTATTGAATGTCTTAGTCCACTGAGAATGCTCAAAAGTGCATAAGATCCTAAAAGAAAGCTTTTTTACCATGAGAATGATCAAATACTGTGTTATCTAGAGAGTCTGTGCATCTCCATTCCTGGAGATATTAGAAACTCAGGTGAAGAGAGCCCTCCATGCTGCTCCTGCACCTACTTTAAGCACAGAATTCAGACTAGATAATCTCCAAAACTCCCTGACAGCCTCACATACTCTATGATTCTGAAATAAATAGGAAAAAGATTGTATTGTCCACTGATTGTAACAACAAAATTTATATTGACCTTGAAAGGAAAATGAAAAATTTTATTAAAGGCCTGGCTGGTTTCATCTTCTTATGTCCTTTAATAGGGATGACAAACAACCACAATGCATTTTAGGTATAGCTCCTTCCTTATTTTCACGCTGACATTGATTGATTTCCTCATTCCTCACACTGTTCCATCAGTGTGCAATGTGTACTTAATCACTGGTGTAACACATCTTTTCCTTTCTTAGCATTTTTTGAAACCTTTAATTGATAGTCTGACAGAAATGTTTAATCTGCATTTTACCCAAGTGGGCAGATATCACCATCCAGGACTTGTGTTTGCAATTCTAACAGGGATAGTTATTGATAAATGGTGACAAGATGATTAAAGCCCTGGAAAGAATTTTGTTAGAGGGGGTGATGGCAGAAATTTTGACTCTTCAGTTCTGAAAATGATAATTTAAGAGGAGAGACGGAGGTCTGCAGAATTGTGCTTTGAAGGGACAAAACAAATAAAATTACTTTGTTGACTGGTCTTATCCAAGGCAGGGAGATATCAAAGGAAGTGGTTAAGAATGACATTTAAAGCAAATTAAATGGAGGTGGTTCTTCATATAACAAAGGCTACTACCTGTGATATCATTCTTAGTCAAAGGATACTATGAATAATAAAAACTATTGGAGATATAAGAGTAGATGAAACAAGTACATGAATCAAAAATCCATTGGGGATTGCTCAACCATGGGAAACTTTTCTGATTCAGGAAATAGTGGCAGTGAGTTTCTTATGTGCTTGGCAAGTTTTTATGCTTCCATTTATGGACAGGAGACACTGTGCACCAGGAGAAACAAATTTTTGGTTTGACCCAATCTGGGCAGTATTGTACGTCTGTAAATTTTACACTTCTATAGTTGGATGAATAATTTTGTACGTATCACATGTGTATATTTACCAAATATGAAATTTCAAGTGAGATGAACTGTTGTAGGGCCTCTAATAACTTAATAATTTAAAAATTTAATAATTCAAATTAGACAAAAAACCCTATTCAATTTTGGAAGAGGCAGTGGTTTAAATTCCAAATATATTTCTATCAAAAATGGTGAAAAAATCCTTCATGTTACAATAATCTGAGAACAAAGAAATAAATATCTCCAGTGCCTTTAAAATAACATTTTAGTTTTTTGTTATACATGGTTGGGCTTACCTCATTATAAGGGGTTTTGTGTGTCTGGTTTTTGCTCACTGTCTTCAGAAAACAGGACTTACCCAATATTCTTTATGTGAACATAAGCTTTAGTAGTTAATCAACACCTCCCTAATGTGTGAAATCTTCTGCATAAACTGACTCATTCACAAGTTAACCTGTAAGCAATATACTAAACTGTTCAATTTCAGCATATAAATTACTTACTACCTACAACTAACCAGAGCCAAGTGCAGACATAGTTCAACTACTATAGATGTGTTTGCTATCATTTCTTCTTCTCTAAAAGCTGCAGACCTCTGTCCCAAGGTTGTGTATCCTGCTATTACAGCAACCAGGTCATATTTTGCATTATAACTGCAGATGAAGGACCAATATAGATAATATCAGATTAATTACTTCTCCAGGTTAATTGGCCATGGAATCAGAAGGAGTCAAAGAGTAGCAGCAGTTTGTAGGCCATTTGAAAAGTGAACAACTGAAGTGTAAATATATGACATTACGAATGAAAGGGAAAATTTTCAGAGCACCAGAATTCATTTCTGTCTTCAGATGCACCAATTCAAGCCTGATCTCCTCAACATGTGGAGTTTCTTTCATCATAGCTTATTTCATTGTTGTTAAGACCAATGGGACACTGACATTGATAAGATGTCTGGAAGCATAATCATAACCTTATACAGGTTGTGTATGTCAATAAATAGGCCCTTTGTGTTTATATGATCAAACTAAAGACCATGGAAAGGGAATAAGGTGACTCAGATTTGGTCTTAGTGCATTTTGCAGTCTACCAGAAAATGAATGGTGACATTACAAACCTGCAGAGTCTCACAAATTGTTCTTTTTGGTGTTCCTTACTGAATCCTATCTTCAATAATTTTAGCTTCCCATATGGACTGCAGCAGAGAAAAATGCAGTAGCCAATGAAGTATTTTCAGCTCTTGTAAAATAGTTCACGAATGTTACAACATAAATTTGTGAAATTATAAAGTGGAAGAAAAAATTTCTATCTGATTTTGGCGTACTCAAAAGAAAGCTTTTCCAAAAGTATATTAAAAAGTGTCTGCTTCGGGTCTGTTAAGTTCCAGGTTGCTTTTAATCTTGATTAGTATTGTGGGAGTAGTCCCTGGCCCTGGTCAAGCAGAGGGCTCATCCTACCTGGTGCTTATCCACAGATACAGAGTAAAAAGCTTGTCTTTTTCTAGAGTTTAGGGCAACAGTGGGCATTTGGGACAGACAGGACCACATAAGGAAGGCATTACCTTCCTAGCAAGCTGTTTGTGTCAGTTATCCTTAATGACAAACTTTGGAGTCTGTTGGTGTAAATTTGATAGTTAGCAAAGTGAATAACAGGCACATATCACTTTACCTGCTAAGATTATTTCCTGCAGTCCTAACTGCAGTTGTCCATGTTTCTCCGCAATTTGTTTATTTTTCATCATTCTATATAATTTTTACATACTAACTGAGAAGATAAATAACTATTTCCTCATCATCTGCAAAATCTGCCACAACACTCCTTCCAACTTATTTTATATTTTGTGTTGTTACTACCTGGTATAGTCATCTGTATTGCTCAGATAAAATTCACTCTAAATGATGTTTAACTTACGTTGCAGAATTTGGCACCCCTTAATCCCAAGGGACATTTGCTCTGAGAACCTTTCATTATTTTCATTTGTAAGATACTCTCTTGGTAGTTGATCTCACATGAAGTATCTGGATCCTCATTCTTATAACTCCTGATGCTTGGAACATAACTCTGAATTGCACATTGCTCAGCCATTTAAAATTTAAGTGTCTGTATGCAGTTATTTATTACAGGTATCAGCAGTTTGGAGCTTTTCCCTGTCAAAATTACCCACAGACAATTACAAGCACTCTATCTGAATTCCACCTGAGAATTCCTTCAGTATTTAGGTATTTAGTGTCTCTACCTTTAAATTAGTGCTAAGAAGAGTTAATATGTCACATGTTCCTCTAAGCAATTTTTCTCTTTCTATTTTCATTTCAAACATATCCTTGTTGTTTCTTTTTAATTCATTTCATGAGTCAAACAAAAAATTACGGCAGTCAGGACTTTAACTAGAATCTAATAAAGTCTGTTTCTTTAGTCTGTATCTGTTATGTCCTTGCTTCTCAAGCAAGAGAAGAGTGTTAGCAACAGATATCTCTTACAGAAAAAAACACTGGTCTTTTCTTTCTTTCTTTGAGGGAAGAAGGAGGAAAAAAAGTAAGAGATGCTACATATTATTATGAGAAAGACTTTTCACCTGGTCACAGGCAGGTAGATTTGTTGGTCTAATTTTCAGAATTTAACAACTAGCAAAGTACCAGTTAGATAGATATCTATGGGGATGTTGGCTAATGAAGGCTACTGTTTAGGAGTAAGTGTAGTTTAGAATATATGTGTGGATATTAAACAAAGCATAGACACAAGCTTCCAAGCAACTGGGTCCATATGGTCAGATCTACCTATGGAATAAAAAGGAAACTGGCCTGTCAATGGTACTTGAGCGAAATGTGCTCTCATATGTCTTGCAGACATGGGCTGAGTGAGGTCTGTGTATTGTATTTCTAATTCCTCTAGAAAGAACTCACAAAGTATTGTAAATGTTGTACATTATTTTTCATTCTTGTTCATGTTGCTTCTTGGTTTATTGATATACAATGTTGTAAAAGCACTATATCAAGCATTTTATTGTTTTCTTCTCAATCTTGCTTATCTACTAGAAACTGATTTTGTACTGGAAGGTGAAGAAACACTTTGGGTGTTCATTAAAAATGTCATTGATTGACAGCCTCACTGCACCCCTCAGAGTGAGGATGCCCTTCCCAGGATTGCAGCAACATGTCTTTCTGTCACAAAGTGCCAGAAGGAAAAGCAGTGCCCTTCCCAGATGTGATTGCCAGGCTCTCTGTCCATGTATGCTTCAATAAAACTGAAGAGGAATGTCAAGAAGCATTGCCACAACTCTTTCTTATTCCTGTTCTTTTGTCATGCCATGGGCTAAATACCCTGCTCACAGCAGGATGGGACCTGGCATTTCTATCCAGTAGAAAAGAGAGTCACATTTCCAAGACTTCTCAGAGAGAGCTGAAAGGGAACACCTCATTTAAGTGGGTGCTCACTACCTGCAGTCCAGGTATGAGCAGGAGATATTTCTTTTGTCATGTTGTTTCAAACAGCAGTCTGGGCTTTGAAGCAGTAGATGAGGGAGCCATAAATGCAGGTCTACTCTTCCCTCTTCCAGTGGAAAGCTAAACCCCTTCTCCAGAAAAAATATTCATTCAACTATTTGAAAACTTGATATATTGAGATTGCTTCCTGTGCCTCCTGGTGAAGCCATACAACTCTGTGAAGAAGGAAATTTTTATCCATCTCCCAAAAGACAGCAATGAAGAGCCATGGCTCTAACTTATACCAGTTCCATTCAGAAGAGAATGAGAGAGAGGTACTTGTTACCCAGACCAGTCTTAGTTAGCAAGAGATGTGTTTTTCATTTTATATGGAAATTGCTGGAGAAAGACCTTCCCATTATCATGCTTCCGACTTTGAAAAATTGCCAACCCATCTGTGACCTGCAAGGAGGTGAGACTCTTAGTGTGTGCCAAGTGTGATGTAAGTACCCTAATCAGGGAACATCTCTGCATCAGGTGAGGGTTAGGCATGAGCTCAGCCTGAGACTGCCAAGCTTGTCCAAGCCTGGGACAGTATGGAGACCTGCACAGAGTCACCAACCCCAGCACTTGTGGAGAGTTTTTTCTGAAGGTGAGGGTCTAACAGAGCTGAAGAACCTCCAGGGTAAAAGTGCCAGGTGTTTTCTATTTCAAAATCTTGACTCTGCATTTAAATTCTCCCTGTGTCACATTTTATGTCAGCTGTGCTAGACCACCCTTATATTCCAATGTCAGTCCTGATTTCTGCTGCAATGAAAAGAAACTGAGTTCTATCTCTAGCCACGCCTTTAAATATTGCAAACTTCCAGAAATGTCTCTAAAGGAGCACTTGTTAAAATATTTGTGCTAGAATTATCAACATGTGAATACCATTTAACATTTGCAGAGTTTACAAATTAATCTGAAGCTTTAGGCTTACATCTTACAAACAGCTTGTATTTGTTTCTTACTGTAAGACAACTTTTTTTGGCAGGCTTAGTTTTTATAGTTGTTAGTGCTCATTTAAGGAGATTTAAACACAAAAACGTGAGCCAAAGACAGCTGCTGGGAAACTTATCTGACATGAAGACCAGACAAAATCTGAATCTAAACAAAGGGTGATTGATATACTACTGGGTATACTATAATCACTTTTCTGCTGAAATGAGCTAGTGAGTCAAAACTAGTAGTTTTATTAAATATTCTGGTATTTGCTGCACAAATCGAACACCAAAAAATAGAAGTGTTTAAGAAAAGACTTACTATCTTGATGTTATCTGATAAAACACACACAGAATTGTAGTTTCTATTTACAAGTAACAAACACTGTAGATAAAATCTGCAAATTTTTATTATGGTTTTTTAATTTCCACAATATTTGCTGGGATGTTTTTGATTAAAAAAGCAGATCCTGGAGTTTTAAGACTTGGCTTCCCTGTTGGAGTGATGTTCACAGTACAGAGAGCAGCTTGAAAGAACAGACTCAGAGAAAGATTAAAGTAAAAGGCACCTTGAGATACCATGTAGTCCAGCTAACTTGCAAATTACACCAGGCTGCTCAGGATTTAGCCAGGTTTTAGAAATCCACAGGGATAGCAGTTTTGTAGTGTCTGGGCCACACGCCCCAGTGTTCAGGTAGCCCCATGATAGGAAACTTGCATTATACTCATGAGGTACAGCAAAAAAATTCTGTCTTAGGGTAAATGGAACAGTAAATAGAATTAATGCAAAACCATGCTATCCATTTGTCATTATTTAATAAAAATAAACAAATAAATAGTCAACCCACACAATCCACTCTGCTCCATACTCCACCAAAATACCATCCCCAAAACACAAGTCATAAAATAAAGTGTCATATCTAAAGTGAGACAGAGGAATGGCAAGAACTTGACTTTCAAAAACTGCTTGAGAAAAAGTAAATTTGAGGGGACAAAGAAACCCTAAAATACACACTCTCAGTGAACTCTTGTTCACCAAAAGATACTAAGTAATGAGTCAGCTCCTGCAAGGTGGTGAATGCTTACAAATTGTAAAGAAGAAAATAAGAACAGGGTGGAGACATATCCATTTTCACATTCCTAAGCAGCAACAGTTTTTCTTTCTCTGAAGAAATCAAGCACAAAACTCTCAGAGCTGAAAAATAAATAGCAATTAAAACTTACGAGGTGTAAACTCAAAGTGAAGGGTAAGCAGGTAAGTATGTCCAAGGCTCCAAAAGCAAAACCTCTGAATGCTGACCTGAAAGATTACCACACATCTAATGATTACCAAGTAGGTTAGACACCAGTGTGACTTGAGCTATCAATCATCTCTTCCAGATGTTCCAGATATGGAGTAAAAACCTCACCTGTAATTACCCAAGGCTATGGGTAAAAACCACAGACACAGCTTTCCCAACATAACATCAACATGTGTTTCTAGAAGCTGCTTGCTCTTGTGAGATACTTAGGACGTATTTCTGATGTCTCCAGCTGTGGGTCAGAAAGCATGAAGGAGACTGTCAGTGGAGAGTGTGAGTGGGATTTTTAGTTGTATTAGCATAAGGATCTGGCTGGTTATCCACAGAAAGCCATCAGAGACTCAGGACAAGGATCTGGCAGGGACTAAAAGGCATCAGAGAAGAAAGCAGGTCTCTGAGTTTTCAGTGCACAGAGAGGAGATTAATTTGTGCTTACAGATGAGATACAGTTCAAAATGAGAAGAGAACATAGGACATGGTGATAAGTGTAAAGGCAGTATATTATAACATGATTGCAGGGGTTTCAAATGTAATCTCACAGATTCACACAATGGTTTTGGCTGAAAGTTACTTCTTGATACCTTGTACTCCAGCCTCTCAATCAAACATTTTCACCTAGGGCAGGTTGCCAGTGATCATGTCCGGTAGGGTTTTGAATACCTCTGTAAATGCAGACACCATAATCTTTCTGGGCAGCCCTGACAGAAAAGAAGTGGGGTCTGTGTGTTCAGATGAAATACCAGGTTTTAAATTTTGTCCAATGCATCTTGTCCTGTCAATGGGAAGATTCTGATACCCTGTAAAAATGTAAAATGCACAAGTAAAATGTGTGAAAAACAATTAAAACGGGGAGAATTCAAAGGCAAGCAATCCAAGAAAGAAAATTACATGCATCATTCTGAAGGGTAGAGCTACCAGTAAAAACTCCATTGAAAATATTTAGTTGTCAAGAATATGTCATCAAATTGGAATAACTTGAATTGGAATAACTGAATAGATTATTCAGTATTTTTGTAAGGGTCACTGTCAAGAAAAAGACAAGTTTCCTAAATATTAGAGACACCACATACTAGCTAAATATGAGTCAGGACATTCAAAATCTGCTAATCAGAAATGACACTTAAAGGAAATTGCAAGAACAATTTTTGCTGTAAATGACACAATTACTTTTTCATGTTAATTTCAATTTTCATTTCCAGGCAGCATGTCCACAGAAAAATCAATGACACACAAAGATACCTTAGTAAGTGGTGTCACAAAACACAAACAAACAAAGAATATTAACTTTTCCATGGTGACATGCAATTTTTCTTGGAAGGCAATATCCTTCCTTCCCTGCAGAAGTTTATCTTACATTCCCTTCTCATGTTGAACTGTATCTCATCTGTAAGCACAAATTCATCTCCTCTCTGTGCACTGAAAACTCAGAGACCTGCTTTCTTCTCTGCCTTTTAGTCCCCGCCAGATCCTTGTCCTGAGTCTCTGATGGCTTTCTGTGGATAACCAGCCAGATCCTTATGCTAATATAGCTAAAAATCCCACTCACACTCTCCACTGACAGTCTCCTCCATGCTTTCTGACCCACAGCTGGAGACATCAGAAATGCATTATATAATCATAGAAACATAGAATGGTTTGGATTGGAAGAGACCTTAAAGCTCATCTCATTCCAAGCCCTTGCCAAGTCTTAGCACTCACCTCATGGCTATCAACTTTATAGCAATTATTTTCCCTTACAGAAATATGCTTCAGACTAATGCTTTCTTTACCAATTTAATTCGGTAATTTTTTTTTCCCCTGTCCCAGATCTCTACAGCTTCCCCCAGCATAAATAATAGGTTTGGTTTTTTTACAGATTTACATTAATGCATCTCAAATAGACTAACAGGGATACTGCCAGACAGATTTGTAATAGTAGTTCAATTAACAGGAAAAAGAAGCTGTAAAATCTTCTTTGTATGTAAGTATTCTAGGAAAGAACAATCAAGAAAGGAGAAGGCCTGATGTCTGTGTAAAAAATAACTTTGTCATGTAACCAAAAATCTTAAGCGTTTTGGGCCACCAGGTAACAAAGAAGATAAATCAAAAAAATATGACTGTGGGTACAGGTTTGATGTTAGAGGACTATATTGTTCATGAAATCATGAGAGAGATTATCTTCAAAGCATTGAGGAGTGAGTGCCCAAATCATGTTTCTTCTCACTATCTTCCTAAAGAAGAATAGTTCTAGTCATATATGTGTCCCAATAATAATTATTCTAAAACATCAGAAGAAGAGATCAATTGTGTAGCACAAAGAGTTTATCACATTTTGAAATTACTCAATAACAGCAAATACCTGTCAAGAACTCATTGTTTAAAAATCTCCATTTTAAAAAAACCCCAAACACTAAATTTCGTGTATGGTAATCTGCAACACTGCAATTTGGAGCCATGACCAGGAACCCCTAGTGTGAGGTGGAAAATGAAACTGGAGTTGTCCTAACACTAGATTTTGGGCTCTGCTCTGGAGATATGTGAGGCCAATACTGCCCACTGTCCTACAACACACCCTCCAGCTCTACCAGGGTTCCTGCTTGACCACTGTGCCACTGTGAGGTGCAGCAGATCTGCCACATGGACGTGGCAGCAGCCTTTACACCCATGGGGTCTAACCAAGGTGTTTCCTAGTGGGAATTTAGTGTGTATTGATGACATTTGCTGGCATTTTCACTTCCGAGAGGCACAGATGTGTTTTTTCCTTGTGTTTGTTGAATTCTTCTCTGCTGAGACTTTGTGGTCTATCTGGTTTTTTTCACTGACTCATGATCTAGGAGAAAGCAATATGCATCACACAGATATGTTATCTGACTTAAAGTTTACAGATTAATACTGACTCATCAGTTGGATAAATAGCAAAAGTTTTCTCAATCTATTAAAATATCTTTTCTATTCATTATTCTGAGTAAAATGTGTGTCTATTGCTTCTTCTGAATCAACTCAAAATGTGCTGGCACTTCTGCTGTATTTCCTGTAATTTTACCTGCACTTGACTTTTTCTCTTTGGTTCAAGACAAATAACTATTTTTTCATAATATTACTCTATGTTAATTATCACAGACACCTGTGAGACCTAAAAGAAAGACTGAATCCCTTCTGAATTATGGGCACATCCTGTGCACTCAAAACGTGTATGCATCACCTGAGATATGTTGGTGATAAGCAGCATGGTTGCAAGACCAAGAGGGTTGCCATCAGTCAGGAGTTCCTGCAGAGCTCTGAACAAATTGCATAAAATTTGAGATAGTAGGCTTCTGAGAAACTTCCATTTTTTTCCCAAGTTCAAAATTCAAAAGTAATTATGCGCTTTTCTGTGCTGGTTTTGATTGAGATAATGGTTTGTTTTGTATGGAACTACGTTTTGGATTTGTGCTGAAAACACAGGGATGTTTTCATTGCTGCTGAACAGCAGCAATGCTGCTCTCTCTCCATCCAGTCCACCAGCAAGGAGGATAGGTGTGCACAAGGAGCTGGGAGGGGACACAGCCAGGAAAGTTGACCCAAATAACCACAGATATTCCAGATTATATGGTATCATGCTCAGCATATAAAGAGGGAAGAAGGAGGAAGGGGGTTGATGTTTTGGAGAGATAGGCCTTGTCCTCCCAGGTTGCCATTACATGTGATAAGGCCCTTCTCTCCTGGGCTGATGAGCTGCCAACCATGTGAATTAATTCCTTTTTTGCTTTTCTTGTATGTGCAGCTTTTTCTTTTACCACCTGTCTTTATCGCAATCCATGAGTTTTCTCACTTTTACTCTCCCATTCCAGGTGAGCAAGGCTGCATGGGCATGATGATGGCTGGGGTAAAACCATGACAGATCCAGGCCAGAAACTGCCAATATTTCTATTTGCCAGCAGGGCATCACCAGTGCCTCCCAGGCACACACAGCTCGACTCTGCTTTCCCCCTTATTTCTCATTCCCTTCTCAACCTGTTTTTTTCCTGATGGCCACCCCAGATTTTTTGCTTTCCCACCTCCCAAGCCGGCCTGTGAAGTTCTTGCCTCTCTACCCTGACCTGTGCCAGTGGTGGCAGAACAGCTCTGTGGGCCCTCCCTCCACACATTGGCAGGCTTCCTGATAGGGAAATGTAGTTAGGGAGTAAAGTGGTGTTTCAGCCTTCTCTCACAACAAAATATCATAAAGCTGACAGGTGACTCCAGTCTCCCATCCAGTTGTGGAACAAGGCCCATCTCTTCCTGTCCCCATACTTTCACACCAAAAGGAAAAGAGACAGAAGAACAGTTGGTTGGAGAGCTGCTGAAAAAGAAAGATGTTCCTTCACATATCCTCATACCCTTCATAACTCTCAAGAATTAGTCTCCTCTCTGCATCAGAATCTCTCAATTTTTAACACCTGATTTATTTCTCATAGTGCTGCAGAAAAACAGATCGATGTCTTGAGTCCAAATTCATACCATCTTTATGCCATGAAATTTTATTATGACAGCTTCTGCTGTCATAAGACACCTCTCCATCAGAGCCTTTCCCTCACGTGGAGCACGTATATGAAATCTCTGCTGCACAGCCGCTGCTGAGATCTTTGCCCCAAGAGAGATCTTTTTGCATATGTGTGTGCATGATGTGCTCTTGCCTATGTGCACACAAATGAATAAGGGTACATTTAAAAGCAATCTCTGGTGATGATGCTGAGAAAGCAGCACAGTGATTCATCTTACCAGGACTGCACAGCATGTGACTACCGGGCTGAAAAAGGACACGTGGATTTTTAAAAAGACCTAACATCAGGCTGCAACAGCCTAATGAAACCCATATGGACCTTTTGCCCAGCCTTTTGGTACATAAGAAGGTTAAAATTCTGTTTTTTCTTACATTCACTGTGAAAAATGACTCAACAAAAACCTACAGCTTTTGAACTAAGGGGTACCACGCTGTTAGCTCATTCCTCTCTTTTCTTTCTGAAAGAAAAGTCTTCCATTTTGGTTGTAGATGCCACATTCTTGGAAACATTAGGAAGGAGTTTGGATGGGGCTCTGAGCCTGATCTGCTCAGTACCCCTACTTATTAGAGAGAAGTTCGATTATATGAATTTTAAAGTTCCCTTTCAACCCAAACTGTTCTATGATTCTATGAAAAATATGTGGGATTTACACCTGTAAATCTTCATGTATAACTGATTGAAAGTAGAAAATTTAGCTTCTTACCCTTATTCTTATTCTCATTCTCATTCTTATTCTTATTCTTATTCTTATTCTTATTCTTATTCTTATTCTTATTCTTATTCTTATTCTTATTCTTATTCTTTCAATTAAAGCATAAGGGCACAGTTTCTTATGCTGTGAGGACCTTAAAGCAATGTTCAGAATTCTGTAAGACCCTTACACTGTGTCTTTATCAGAACAGATTGTGCTGTAACAAACTTTTCTGTTTTAGAGAAAGACAATGAGAGGTGTTATTTGCCAGCTAGAGATGCTACAGAAGTTTACCACCAAATTACTGCCATTACTATATAGATTAGAGGGAGTGATAGCACATTTTCTTCTTTTATCAAGATGTATATTGATTAGTCTGCATTTTAAGAAGGCTATATACTTGGGACAGGTGATTTTCAGGTACATTTACATGGTTACATTGCTCTTGACAACTCATCTCCTCTGTGATGCTGCCAAAAAAAGTTAAGTATATTATTATAGTAACTGTAAGTTAATATAGTTATTATTTTCTTCTGTATAAAACGTGTACATATATTGCTATTATTCATAGGAGTGCATCATAAATCATTTGTTTAGCAGAACATTTTAAAAAATGGCACAAACAAATGAAGTTTATTGAAGGTTGTACCAACATATGAAAAAATCATAAGAGTTCTAAGTACCTGAGTCTAACAACATTTTGCTCCTCTTTGCTTCACATGGTGCATTTATTTCCCAGTGTGATAAGAAAAGCACAAAATTCTTTGATCTCTTTAGAGAGCAGGCTCTAGCCTGCTCTTGGAGCTGGTACTAAGACAGACCACACCAGAAGAGAAGGTTGTGTTGTAGAAGATCTAGAAGTTTGGTAGAGCTGTCTAGGCTCTTCACAGCATTGATAGGAGTTTCAATCGTCAGACATATAGAAGTCTGAAGATGCTATACCATTAAAAAGCATTATTCAATTCTTTGCTGTAATGTATTAAGATTTCTGCCTCCTAATGGTTATTTAGAACCTTGTACTGCTTGTTTCAAAGCATGACATTTGGCATAATAGGAATTGAGTTCAAATTAATTTGAAGTATTTTTTAACTTCTCTGAAATTTGACTTGCTAAGAAAGTGATTATTCATTGTCATTATATTCTCCAGAACCAGTGATGCTAATGTCATGGTGACTTGGGCTGCACCAGATGCCTGTTGGTGTTTCCTACAGATTTACTTGTTGGTAATTTGATGAGATGTTATATTGTGTTGAGTTTTGATTATGAAGACAGGCTGAGAGATTTGGGATTGCTCAGTTTGAGCAAGAGAATGCTCCAGCAAGATGTTGAATCACCTCCCAGTAACTGAAGTGAGCCATGCCAAAGTCAGAGAGGGACTTTTGACAAGGGCATATAGTGATAAATCAAGGGAGAATGGCTTTAAACTGTCAGGGGGCAGACTTAGATCACATAATAGGAAGAAATTCTTTATTGGGAGGGCGATGAGGTGCTGGAACAGGTTACCAAGAGAAGCTGTGGATGTCTTATCCCTGTAAGTGTTTCAAGATCAGCCTAGTTGGGGCTTTGAGCAACCTGGTGTAGTGGAAGCACATGGCAGAGGGTTGGAATGAGATGGTCTGTAAGTCCCTTCCAACCCAAACCATTCTCTGGTTCTGTGACTCAAAGAATTAAGAACTTTCACATGCACAACACAAAACTGTTAACAGACTTTTTCCTTATTTTCAGTAGGACTGTCTCATAGCCTTTCTGCAGAACAATGCAAGTCTATCAATGTTTGTTTCTACTCTATCTCATTTCCTGAATGTGTCATGGCAGTACGTCCCAGTTATGAGTTATGTTTCATGAACATGTCTTAAGTGATCTTGAAGACCCTGATTCCCACTTCCTTGTACTCCACCCCCTGTTAATCAGCATGGTGAGAGGAATCACATCTTGCAGAACTAACCCCAGTTTAACACATTAGTTTTCACAGAGCTTCTTCCGAACTGATTTCTTAATCAGTTCACTATAAACACTCTTCCAAGAAATGTCTTTAGGTATTTGTGTGGTTGTCATTTTTCATTGGTTTTGGTTGGCGCCTTCTTGTTGTGCACATTTTGCACATATGACATTTATTGAGGAGGGAAGAAGACACGCACAGAAATTATTTTCTGAGAGGAGCTGCTGAGAGCTTCCTCTGTGTCTGGCAAAGATCAATCAGCGATTGGTTTTGGGAACTGGCAACCTATTAAACCACGGAGCAAGTTGAACACGCCTCTATGAACACACATTTTAAAACTAACAAACCCCAAAAACCTCTCTTTCTGTTCCAGTCTCAGTACAGGTAGCAGCTCCTCCACATGGCCAGGCTGGGAAGGCTGTACCACGGGGATCCTTCTTGGGAAGCGTTCCAAACCCCCGGCTACTCTAAGGCAGCACTAGCCAAGCCAAATCCCCCAGCCCCAGCACAGACAAACCAAGCCCAAGGCACACCTAGAATGCTACTGCTGCTAAGTTTCAACAAAATCCACCCAGCAGGGGGAGGGGAAACCAGGAAACCACGCCTTGTGTTCTAACCTAGCTAGTAAGACCCCAGCTTCCCCACAGTGCAGCCCCAAAAAACTCTTGCCATAAACAACTCCGCCACCACCCAGCAGGGATCGCATACCCATTTGCAAGCTTCAGTCAAAATACTGACTCTTTCACTACACACATGAGACTTGCAGACATTACACCCCCTCTCAAATAAAAAATAGTAAGAAAAAAAGGATAATAATAGACACATGCAAAATCAATGTAAAAACGCCAAGGTAAATAAAGTAAAAATCAAATCCCAAATAGAAAAGATCAAGAGAAATGTTTCACTCTTAAACTAAAATCCTCTTGTAGAGCTATAGAGAAGATACAATTGATAAACTAGACTTTTTTCCCTAAAACTCATAAAATAAATTTTAGAGAAATAAAGTGTTCTAAACACAGTCATGAGCAGAAGGACCGATACTAAAACAAACACATTTTAAGGTAGCTATAATCCCATAAAAAAGTTTAAACAGAAAAAGAGAGAAGTCAAAAGACCCCTTACCCCGAAAGAAAAAAAAGACCTCTGTTCCCAAATATAAAAATTACCTCAGTGAAATAAAGAAAACTTATGCTTTTAAACAATTTCATCCTTTAAAATAGTACTCCATAAATTAACATAGTCCTCAAAAACACCTATAAAGAAAGCTATAAGTAAAAGAAAGACTTTTACACAATAATAAAATTTCCATTCTCCCAAACAACTAATTCACTATAACATTAAAGCCACAAAAAAACTCTTTATTATCAAAAAGTCTCCATAAACTAAAGACTCCTCTCCCCAAAAAAATTTAAAAATTACTATTTTAGAAATAGTTAACTAATTTGTTTCTATACATGGTCAATATAAAAGAAAAAAGGGTGTAAAAAAGAAGATAAATGGTCTAAAACTTTTTTCCTAATTCTTTTTTTCTTTTAATTTCTATTAACAAAATTTTCTTTATACCCTTCAAAATTTAAGCCTCCTTTACCTTCCCTCCTAACCCTATCTCACAAGAAAAAATAAATAAATAATTCTAGTAAGCATGCTAGCAAATTAATCAACACTAAAGCCATGACATAAATTAGTACATTAATCAAAAAAATCTCAAATTAGCAAATCAAAACCACTACACTTGTTTGGTTGGTTTTTTTACGAATACAGTTTTGAGATATCCAGTGAATGTCTTAGGTAATTTGTTTTTTTCTGCCTGAAGTGAAAATTTTTCCAGCTTTTCCCCACATATTTCCAAAGATTCTTCTATGAAAGTTCAATGAAGTTGACCTTCTCTCGATTAATCAAGCAGATTGCCCTACTAGGTGCTGAGTAAAATCAAGACACTTATGTTAGCCTCTGTATTTCAATTAGTAACAACATCCAGAAACTGTTTTGTTAAATCAGTAATGAAAATAATTAAGGTTTAATTTTATGTTTGTAGTCCTTGCTAATTTTTTTTTAAGATAATGGAAAAGAAGTGTTATTCAGGCTTGCACAGGGTAGGATATGTTGCTTCCTCCTGCTCAGTTCCAGGAAACGTGGTCTCTGTCTTTCTCTTTTCCAGACTGCATGACATACATTACAATAACTTTTCTCTTGTTACTCTCTGTGATGTGAAATTTGCATCATCTGTACCCACAGTTTAAAGTATAAGAACTCTTTTGCAGTTTATTTTCTACACAAACCATGTTACTATGATGATGATTGGTTTGGAAAATGAGTTATGTCACTTTTTCATTTCTTGAAATTTGGACTCCTGTTTGTCTGCTGCTCAAGTAGCTACAGAAATTATGGCCTGCTATTCCAGACAATTGTAAAATCCACTGCCTAGGTACTATTAGCAAATGATCAGGAATATCCATCTTCGTTTTGGGTGTTCAAGAGAAAAACTCCACAAAGCAAGAGAATCAAGACTTTAAACTTGTTGATCCTGTCATCAAACAGGCTTCAAACTCCAGCTGCAGATCTATGCCCAGAACTGCTCTTGCTTCAAAGCTTTTATTAAACTTTGCTTCATTTTTCCTCTGTTTGAAAAGTGGTTCCAGGTATAACCATTACTCAAAATTAGCCTTCAAATGCCACTAGGCCCTCAGTAGAAAATAATATAAACTTCTGTGAGCAAATGAGTTCTTTTGTGGCCAGCAGACATATTTGCAGAATGTTACAGCAGGAAATATCAACACTGTGCTTATTCCTTCTTTCAGTGATGATGGCTTACTATCATTATTACACAGGTTTTTACTGCAATGCTATGAATGTCACTCCATCATTCAGATGCAGCCCAGACAGCCAAGAGTGTCCTGGGCTGCACCCAGAGCCCCGTGGGCAGCTGGGGAGGGAGGGGATTCTGCCCCTCTGCCCCACTCTGGTGAGACCCCACCTGCAGAGCTGCCTCCAGCCCCGGGACCCAGCACAGGAAGGACATGGAGCTGCTGGAGACAGTCCAGAGGAGGGACAGCAAGGTGATCAGAGGGATGGAGCACCTCTGCTATGAGGAAAGGCTGAGAGAATGGGGATTGTTCAGCCTGGAGAAGAGAAAGCTTTGAGGTGACCTAACTGTGACCTTCCAGTTCCTGAAGGCACTCCACAAGGATGGAGAGGGACTTTTCACAGTGGCATGGAGTGACAGGACAAGGAGGAATGTCTTCAAACTGAAAGAGAGTAGAATCAATTCACATAAATGGAAATAAACCATCCAATATTGGGACCCTCTCATTATTTCCTGTTGCTCAGGTATAGCTATGATATGGCTACCTGGTCAAAAAAACCCACCACACTCTCATCCTTGCATTTTCCCTATCCTAGTCAGCATCCCAAAAAGTAACATTGCAATGCTATTTCTAGAAGGTTGCTGGAAATCTGCATGGAGTCCCACAGCTTTGCATGAGGTTGGCTTACTGGCTTTCACCTCCAATAACTTGGAGACTTGCACATCAAATCCCCATGTAAGCAGCAGTGTAATCATAGCTGCTTGGCAATACAGAGTTATAACCATTGCAGTGTGGTTCTCCTCATAAGCACTCATCTCAGAAGTACTCTTTTCAAAAGTACTCATTTCCTTCCTACTTGACTTAAATGGCAGCAGCTGCAAAGTGTTGAAGTGCTCAGAATTTGAAAGAAAAAAACAACTAGAGTGCCAAGTAGTTCATCAGTAGTTTTGGGCTTTTAAGTAGAGCGTTATAGAGGATGTTTTCTCATGGTTTAACCAGCACAAAAATTTATTTGCCTTCATAATTCTACTTTACACAGGTTTTTTCATCTTCTTGCATTTTTTTTTCATTTTTGTCAGCAGCCTCTCTGCTCTTTAGGATTTGAGTAGGCAGTACTACAGTCCTAATGTTAGTTCTTTCCTGTTTAGGCATAGGATTTTAATCCACTGGGATTCACTATTAACAATATGAATACCTCTCTCTATGTGTTTCTTAACACAATGGAGAGTAACTGCTCCAAGAATTTGCACAGTCTACCAGCTCAGAGCAGTCTGAGGCCTATCTTAATGGTTTCATGATGACTTCACTTCTTAAATTCAGAGTTTCTGAGATCCTACTGTCTCCTATATCCTCTTCTAAAACTACACACTGATTCACTGAAAAGAGAGCTAGCAGTTTTTGTTGCAGACAAAGCAGAAAGTCTGATAAATTATATCAGGCCACATAAAGAATTACTTACTTCTCATGGAGTTTCATATTTTTGAGAAAATACTCTAGCAATGGGATACTCCAGTTGTTCCCATACACCTGAATAACAATGAAAATTTCACTTTGGATTGTGACACAGGGACCAAAATTTTAGACACTGTAGGTTGTTACCTCTTGAATTAATTTGTCAGAGAACTGGCAAGAAGAAAACCAATGTTGGATTAGCTGTAGAAAATCCAAGCAACCTAGCTCAATCCATAAGCCTCAGACACATGTAGAACTTGCCAGAAGGTGCTCGAGAGCAGTATGCTTGCAGAAGGGGAAGAAAACACCTGATGATTTAATAGTTTGTTTAAATGGGTTGGGTGGGGCTGCACTGATCAACATAAAAATAATGAGACCTGTTAGAGCGAGCTTGGGAGTAATAGGTCAAAAAATAAATAATTTGCAAGGATCATGAATAAGTTATTTACTAAACCAAGTAAATGTTTATGGCAGATGAGTGAGAACTGTAAAGACAACACATGCACGCACACAAAAAAAGCAACTGGGTTCCACAGCAGAATGATGATTATCCAGTTGTAAGACTTTTGTAAGCATTTTTTAATACAGCTGTCAAGCACAAATGAAATGTAAAGACACTAATTATTTTTTTTTTAAATACACATAAAATCACTATAGGGCAGAGAACTAACTAAAGACATTAAAACAAAATAATGAGTGTATTTTCATTTCTTCTGGAAGCTGACACCATGCCAAAGAAGCTGTGGAGTTAACAGAAAAAAGTTTAAAAAAGGTAAAAAAAGAATAAAGGAATGCTCTAGTAAAATACCTATAGCATCACTCCATTTTTGGCACATGAAAAAGTCAAAAGAGTTGGTTGAGTATAAAGTTCTGGTTTTCTCAGAAAACTGCTTTGAATGAGAGCAAAAAACCTTCAGATTGAGCTTGAAAAGAGCAAGATGTGAAATAGCTGAGATGGCAGAAGCTGTGTGGAGCTTCTGGTCAAATATTCCCTGGCAGAGAAGGACTGGCTGGAATAAGGTGTGGGCCCAGATTCTAAGTGGTATCCGGGAGTGGACCAGAAATCTAACTACCACTAAGTCTAACTGCAGTGCTGGGTAAATGCATGACTACAGAAACAAAAGAGAGAATCTGCAGATAGCAGAGACAGACATCATACTCAGGAGGAAACAGCACTGGTTTTGTAGCAGACTGTGCATCACCAGCATTGCTGGTTTACTCTGAAACAATCAGATGTGCAGGGTGAGTCAGTCATACATCACAGACAGAATTACAAAAAGATTTTAATGAGGTCTCCCATGAAAGTCTCTTAAAGAAACTAAATTGTCACAGGACGGTAAGGATGAGTAACAACCAGCTAAATAAAAGAAATAAATGAGAATAATTGAGGAATAAATGGTAGGAATAAGTTGTGATGTTTCATCACAAAAGAGCATTGTCAGCAAGTTCCCTCAAGAGTTAATGTTGACCCTCTCGGATGTGACCTTGCAGAGAATCGAATAGTGAGATGGCAACTTTTGCAAACGGTATATAAAATAATTTACATTTTCCAGAGCAACTTCTGGTAGCTTGTCTTAGTCTAAAATTTGCATGGTATGGAGTGACAGAGTGCTAAAATGGCATTCAAGAGTGACAAATGAAAAACAGCACAAAGAATATGTGAATGAACATAATGGGAATTTATATGTGAAGAAACTGCCCTACCCGTGTTTTCTAGGTTAGGTATAATTGTTCAGGTCATAGATGTTAGGGCCATTAATTCCACATGCAGAAGCATCCAAAAAAAAGCAAATAAAATACTGCCCATTAAGAAGGCAATGTTTATGGATAATGTCTTTCAACAGAACATGTGGTTTTAATCTAAAGCTTTTCTTTGGTGTTTTGACTGAAGTATTTTTCCTACAGTTATATGATTTGGAAAAGAGCTGAAAACAAACAAAAATGATTCTGCAACTGTGTAGATTCGCATATTTCATTGCGAAAAATAAGTCCAGTTCTGGTTCTCTCACATGACAAAAAAAAAAAAAAAAAACAAATCGGAAAAGGAAAGAGGGTAAAGTGCCTGTGGCAGGAGACTTAGTAGCTCTTTTATCAGCAAGACATAACTGGGGATTTGTAAAATTTCCAATGGACAGGAAAAGAAGTGACTAGGGAATAAATATGTGGTGTGTCTTAGGACAAAAGGCATGTGAAACTCTTAGACACCAGATTTAAACCAGACAATGGAAGCATTTTCCTACAGAACTCATCATCAAGTCGTGGCATAAATCACCATTGGAGCCATGGAAACAAAATATTTGAGTGAAATCAGGCAGGGTTTAGACCAGGTCCACTGAGGGCCACTGAATGTCACTGATGAAAAGCTTCCTCCAGCTGAGGAAATCCTTGAACCACTGACATCAGAGACTGTGTTAAAAAGCCCAGGCATCCATTTCCTACATGGCCTGCTTCTAGTACTCTGTTCCAAAGTGTTAATTACTTGAGACAGGATAATAGAATAATTGCAGCATTATGGGCCTTGATCTTGATTTCCTGTTCTCCTAGGTCTGTTTCTACGCTGGGCAAAAGCAGAGATTAAGTTTAGCCTCCTTGCTGCCACTCATCAAATGTGGGACGCTGGTAGCGAGTTTTTTGACAAGTTTAGCTCATGATGGATGTAGTGGGGTTATTTCTGGGTGTCTCATTGTTGTCCTTTCACCTGCACAACTTCTGAAACTCTCCTCATTACTGGAAGTTGCCCTCCCCAGCTTGGCATGTACATGGCTCTGCTGAGTCAGGACCAGACCACCCAGCTCTCTCCAAATGTCCAGGAATCCCAGCACTTTTATTCCAGGAAGCACAAAGCCTTGCAGGCCCTGTGCTCAGAAGGGTGTACAACCCAAGAAGCCCCTTCATGAAATGGGGGATTTCCCTGCTACACCAAATGAACTCCCAAAGCAGCAACAGGCACAAGGACACACAAAAGGGTCAATCAAAGCAAGAAGCAAGACTCCCCTTGGGAGTAAGAAATTCAGAAATTCATATAAATTCAATCCATTCCCTAAGCATGTTATATATGATAATTTAAAAGTGTACAATCCTAACTTAGAAAAGGACTGTCAGCTTCATAGAACATCATCTTGACCAGAATTTCTCTTGAACATTCTACTTCACTCACGCCTACTGTTTGGGTCTTGCTATACTAAGCATCTTTTTGCTTCTGTTTGAGGACATTTATAAACATGTCTTGTCAATTCTTCTTAAACTCCCATTTTTATGATGGAATTGTTTTAAGTTTGAAGATGAAAATAACAAATCAAACATCTGTTTTGGAAATTGAAACAATTTAGTTTGGGAAAGATCACTAGGATCATTTAGTCCAACCATTAACCTCACAGTGTCAAGTCAATTACTAAACTGTGTCCCTGAGTACCACATCTACAAGCTTTCTGAACAATTCCATGGATGGTGATTCCAGCACTTCCTTGGGCAGCCTGTTCAAGTGCTTGACCCTTTCAGGGAAGAAACTTTTCCTAATATCCAATCTAAACCTCCCCTGAAACAACTCGAGGCCATCTCCTCTTGTCCTATTTCTTGTTCCCTGGGAGAAGAGCCCAATCCTCACCTGGCTACAACTCCTTTCAGGGAGTTGTTGAGGGAAATATAGTCCCCTGTGAGCCCCCTTTTCTCCAGGCTGATGACCCCCAGCTCCCTCAGCTGCTCCTCATCAGACTTGTGCTCCAGACCCTTTTCCGGCTCTCATGCCCTTCTCTGGACATGTTTCAGAGCAAAACAAAATAAAACAAAAAACAAAACAAGATTCAGATAGGTAAGATGTGGATCATTTCTAAAGAAAAGAGAAAAATGTTTATGAAATTTGTGAAATCCCCAAAATTTATTTCTCTTTTCTAAGGAATTGTCTACAGCTCTCCTCTAGCATGCTTAGCACTGCAGGGAAAGGAAGCGATTAGTATTATCATTTTTAAAATTCTATAAATTAAACATCTAGCCACAGTTTAACTTTCTCTTACTAGGATTAAAGCAAAAAATGCTATTAAAACTGGGCATGATTCCCCAACTTAAGAAAAAGGAAAAAGAAAAGGCAAACCTCATACTGCAATTTGTAACTTATAATGTCATTTCAACAAGACTCATAATCTCTCGGCTGTGAAGTTGAGTCTAGTTTCCCTTGAAAAATAAATGTTGACTATGAATTATGAGAAGACTGACCTTTAAAAGTAGTTTGAATACATTTTCGTTGTTCAGTTCAAATACAAGTACTCTGAAGGAAGAAAACACTTTTCAAGAGTGAAGAAAACACTTTTCAAGAGTAAAGAAAACAAATGCAAAGTGTTGTGTTCTCTTTCCACCAAGTAGGAAAGATTTTGATCAACGACCTTAAGCTATGGTATAGCACAGATATGAGAAAATATTATTTGAATAGAAGCACTTCAGAAACTTGTCTAGAACAGTCATGTTATTTTCATAGCTTGATGTGATCAAGCACATGCTGACAGGCCCTCTGTCAGAAATAGTGTAGATACATAAAATTATGCCTTGAGGAAGGGTGTTGCTTATCATCCCTTGACAGCTAATCTAGCTCTATGTATTTTTATGAGCAAAAAAGTATTGCCATTGTTTACATTGCCTCTGAAGAATCAGGTGTTTCCTTCCCTCATTCACTGACTGCTAATATATTTTTAAAATAGCTCAATTTGCCTGTCATAATCCCTGCCAGTTGTAATTTAATTGGAACCTTACCCACTATGATTTAATTTTTAAAATAATCTTGTTCCATTTTACTTGCTCTTACTTACTTACTTATCACTGGCTTCAGAGAGACCAAGGCAGAGTTCTCTCTCTAAGTATCACCATCAAAAGATGGAAGGCAACCACAGTAGTGTCTTTACTACCCATTGGCTTTTCCAAGCCAAACAGCTTCTATCTCAGCTCCAACATTAAAATCTTCCTTGAATGAAGTCTTTTTTTCTGGGTAAATATTTTATTCTCTACCAGGGTTCAGTTATGAATAAAAGACTTTCTCTGAATGGGATAGCAGTCTCCAGAATTCTCAAGGAATTTCTCTGAAAATCACTCTTCTAATAGGATAAATATTTACAGAGGGAGAATATCATGAGCCAACAATCTAATACCTTTTTGGGGTTGAGTATTTTTTTTCTGGATGATGATAACTTTGGTTTAATCAGAGACTTACAAATAGCTAATGTAGATGCTATGTTAAATATGTCTTTGAGTCTTGGCCTGTCCATGGATTTCCTCTGTTTCCCACAAACATGGTCACCTCCCACCCAAAAAAGGATTCTCCACTGGTGAGCTGGCATTGCCTTGGGGAGGTACACAAGACAATATTTATTGGAAGATCTGTGCTATTAAGTTTGTGATATTCATTTTTTTGCTCATCTTTTCTTAACATGTCATCAATAATGACCTCAGAGGCTTGTGGGGGTACACTGTCTTCTCTCCTCATTGTCCTCATCCAGTACTACATCAAATATTGGGAGGATAGACAAGACGAGACGAGACGAGATGAGACGAGACAAGAATAGAGTAGAATAGAATAGGATAGGATAGGATAGGATAGGATAGGATAGGATAGGATAGGATAGGATAGGATAGGATAGGATAGAATAGAATAGAATAGAATAGAATAGAATAGAATAGAATAGAATAGAATAGAATAGAATAGAATAGAATAGAATAGAATAGAATAGAATAGAATAGAATAGAATAGAATAGAATAGAATAGAATAGAATAGAATAGAATAGAATAGAATAGAATAGAATAGAATAGAATAGAATAGAATAGAATAGAATAGAATAGAATAGAATAGAATAATCTGACACTGTGTGACTCAAGCTTGTATGACATTTCTGTTTCTGGCTAAAACTGTGGTACAGAAATTTCCTATGATTAAATAATGGAGAACTATCTCAATGGCTTGAAGTGTTGCACATGTGTACATGGGACATGGGACATCCAAGTGTCTTCCAGAAGATGTTATGACAGTTCAAGTCTCCCATGAGGACCAGGACCTGCAAATTTGAAGCTTCTTCCAGCTGCTTATGGAAGGTTTCATCCAACACAATATCAAGGGCAGTCTATCAAGGATGCCTATCATGGTGTCTCTCCCTCTAGTTCTACCTTCCAAGTCACCCTGTAGTAAAGCTGCATCTATTTGAGCCGTTCCCTCTTCACAGGGTACATATCCATCCATGTATGCTGCATATAATAATGTAGTGCTCAGATGATTAGTCAAACACGGCTAAAAATTAACATATTTAGCCCAGAAAACAAGAAATCATTATGAGGGAGTGGGAATTGCTTGCAAAGACTTCCTTATGCTACTACTTCTGTTGATTTCCACTGGACAAGAAATCAGCTTTATTGTGAAACTTTCTAAAATATAATACCTATTATTAGGATTGGAACAGGGCATTTGTCAGCCATGTCATTCTTCCAATACCTAGGGAGAGACTGTACTAAATACCCATAGCTTTAGCCCATGTATGGGATATGGTGTTTCAAAATTGGAAAGGTACGGCAAATTCACATAGAATTAAAAATAAAAAGGAAAAAAATAAAATGCAGAACCTTCTCATTTGATTGTGTATGTTCCTTATTTTAAAAGCAACTTTTTGAAGAAATTAGTGGGTATCTTCCTCTTTAGGACAGGCAATGTGAGCTATTTTGTAATCTCAGTTATTTTAGAACCATTTAGTTCCCACACCCAAAAATAATGTTCAAATGGCTTGCTTTGTCAGGGTTTTCTCCAATTTCTCCATAATAAGTTTTGGAATGTCTATAATCTGAGTATCAGAACCCCGACTCATTAGGGGCTGGTTTTGTTTGTGTTCCTAACAAATGACACCTTGGAAATTATATTATTTCTTTTGCAATGCCTTATCTGTTTTGTGGTGTTAGCAAGCAGAGCTGAACACATTTGTTGAGTGATTCAGTGGCTGAGCTGTGGAATACCATGAGATTTCTTTATGTATGGCACTGTGGATGTTTTCTTTCTCCTTCTGTGAGACTACAAAGTGAAAATGTCCTGAAAACCTTATCTGGAGTTATCCGTAAAAATGTAGTTAAGTCCTCTTCACTGAAGTAAATTAATTCTCTATTAGATTTGATCCTTACAAGAAAGAAAAAAGCCTTCTTCAGAAACTAACCCAACACATAGGATGCAGAATATAACCATTAGATGCAGGAGGTTCCAACTTCTCATCTCAATTAATTTGAAGAACTAGTTGAAGCAACATTGTGCCATGGACTTCCCAAACTCACAGGTGAGCTGTCTTCTTCAGATGCAAGAGTTGTGATACTCACAGTCTCATTTCTCATAAAAGCAACCATGTCTGAAAAGTGGTAAAAGGCAATATCCAGACTTTTTAAACTTCTTGTTTATTTCTAGTGTCTGGCATGATGTACCAGTATGCCTGTCCCAATGTAAGAATGGGAGAATGGAAGTTTTCTCTGTGTGCTTTCTGCCCCAGGAAGCTGCATTCAGATCAGCAGTTTCTCAGGCAAGCAATTTTTTCTTCAAAGTTAAAAGCCATAGGAAGGTTGAAAATTTTTACTTTCTGTTAAATGCATTTAGTTCTGTAATCTAAGTAAAGAAAAATATAGTGGAAATATTTTTTTTCATACCATCCAGTTTATCTTAAACATTTTTCTGGTCAGTTACACACAAAAATTAGTGTGTTTATCTATTTTTTCATACATTGTAATTAGTGTTTCACTGTCTAAACATAATCTGCACACATTTAAAGTGGTTTTGTCAAGTTCTATCAGATTTGACAAAGCATTTACCAAAACCAAAACAAATACTCTGTCAGAAAGGTATAACCTCTTAAGGAGTCCTTTCAAGAGACCAAGGAGATTTTTAACCACTGTGAACAGGCACAGTCCTTGGATTATTACCCATTATTGATTTTCTGTGCAGGCAGTGACAAAGTTACAATAAGAAGTCCTAGGGCAATCAAGAGAGATTTCAGAGCTTTGGTATGACTGGTTAAGGGATCAGGAGTGCAAGCACTATTCCCTTCTATCTTTCCAGTTAGAGAAAATGATTAGGAAAGAAGCATGAAGACCCAGCAGATCAATACCTGGATCCATGACTGATGCCACAAACACAATTTTAGGGGTTTTGGCCATGGGTTGGGCTACATGACACCAGACCTGCTGACAGCAGAGGAGGTACACCTGTCTCAAAGTGGGAAAAGGACTGTTGCAGGTAGACAGGTTCATTGCCAAGAGCTTTAAATGAGGTTTAAAGAGGGAAAGGGAGAAAACAGGCTGAATAGAGTTGGGCCTGGGGGTGACAAACCTGTATCTACATGGGGGTCAGACTCTTTTCCCAGGTAACAAGTGACAGGATGAGAGGAAATTATCTCAAGTTACATTACGAGAAGTTTAAATTGGAGATGAGGGAAAACTTCTTCATGGAAAGGGTCATCAGGCATTGGAACAGGCTGCCCAGGGAGGTGGGACAATCACCATCCCTGGAGGCATTTAAAAGACAAGTAGATGTGGCACTTAGAGACATGATGTAGTGGTGTACTAGATACTTTTATGGTTGGATTTAATGTTCTCAAGGGTGTTTTTCAACCAAAATGATTCTATAATTCTATGGAATTTCAAATAATATATAATAATTTCTACTACAGAGCTGGTTTTTAGTGTAAAACCAGAAGGAGACCTCCTTGAACACCTTTCTCTGAGATTCAAGAGAGAAGAAGGAAGTTCTGAAACAAATGAAAACTAGGCTTATACTCCGACCCTATCATGAGACAAGAGAGCTGGCACAAACATTTCTTTTCTTCATTCCACACCACCTTTGCATAGCCTCAGGAAAAAGATATTGCACATACATTTCTTGGAACTAACTAGAACTGCACAATAGGAGTAATTCATTCGTGACACCTGTGTTTCTTCTCCAAAGAGAAACAACTCTCACAGTTCAGGTAATTGTTATTATATAAATGACAAGCATTGAATTTCAATATGCAAAAAATCTGCTTTAAACATTTCTTTGCAATGAACGTCTAAATATTTTTGTCTAAAGAGGAATTAGTCTAGTGAAATGTGCCCCTGCCCACAGCAGTGGAGTAGCTAAATTATCTTTAAGACCCCTTCTAACTCTGGCAATTCCATGATTCTGTGATGATTCTATACATGTTCAGCTCCAGTACAAAGATAAAAACTTGTAAACTGAGAAATTAGAAAATACTCACAGATAATGATGGTTTGTCTTTCAAAGAAATTTTAACCTTTTAAAAACATATTTATCTAAAAAGGTTGCTACATCTAAACTGTATTATATCTCCTAGTGGTTTGGGGTTTTCCTCAAAAGCACATATATATCATTGGGTACTTATGTTTTTACTCTGCAGTCTATTCTTCCCCCCAAAAAAATATTTTCTGAACAATATTTAATTTCTCTTGCTCTTAAGTAATTTTATTAAATTTATGTGCTGTACTTCCAGTTATAAATATCAACTACTTCACCCTATACAACATTATGCTAAACTTTGAAATAATCTTTCCAAGGACCATTGTTACAAGTATTTCTGCCAGTTTTTCAGTAGCTCTCTATTTTGAGCTATATGTGTGCACATAGAATACAACAGAATACATATATTATTTTTTTTTTAAAGGAAAATAGTATTTTGAACTGAAAAAGCAAAAGACCTGTTCTCAGTCAATCTCTGATCAAGCTGTTTTTGGGTGAACACTTGTGTGGCATACACTGAAAACTGCCACACTGTATGTGAAGGACTTAATGTGGAGTCTCAGGCAGCAGGGTCTCTGTTTCACAAATCATGGGTCTGCTGCTTTTCTATCCTCTTGCCACAATTAGAAAATCAGAGTGTGGCCATATTAAAACAATGCTGAAAGCAACAGCTTTCATTTCTTTCACACTGCATAACACTCAGTGAATCAAGACCCAAAAAAACAGGAAACGGATTAGCAACCTCTCAATTCATAAGCCACTGAAATGTCTGGTTTTACATAAACATCAGTGACATATGGCTTTTAAATACTTTATGCAAGATGCATAAAAGCACGGTTAAGACATTAGTTTCCAACATACAAACAGTAATGCCAAAATGCCAAAGTGCATTACCTCCAGCTGCTCAGAATTTTCACTAAGAGGTATTAAAAGGAGACACACTTGTGTGAGTAAGAAGGAATTTCCCAGTCACAGCCTCAGTTGAACTTGGTCATCTAGGCTGTGAGAACAGTGTCCCCCAGTTTAGTTTAACCTACTAAACCTCACTTTCATTTGCAGTAAGGGCTGGCACCCAGTTTCCTCTAAGTCCCCATTGCCATTGAGTGGACACAGAGCAGCTGCAGCTGAATAAATACTTGGCTTTTAACCCCCTGAAGGTCATAACCGTATTGTCCAAGAGCAATTCCCAATAAGGCATACAACATCTCCTGTGCTAGGAGGAAGAAGGATTAAAAATCCCCATGATTTTCATTTCCTCTCCCTGTGATCTCCCTCTCTTCTGCTATTTTTGGTGTCTTGCTGTGTCATCAGAGGAAGTGGGTTTAGTCACTGGTGTGTTTTTGTGGCCACCTGTCAGGCTGTGTGCAGGCAGTCAGCACCATGCTGGCATGGGGCTCATGCCGTGTGTTCAAGTGAGTCCCCAGGGATAAGGTTTCTGCCTCTCCGTGATGGAGAATGTCCTCCCTAGCACTGCTTCAGCACAGATCTAAAGCCAAAGTCCCATTTTCCTCTCCACCCCATTTACTTCACTTTGAATGTCAGACATGTCCACCTTGCAGCTGTCAAGACTATGCACAGACCTGAGTTCTTCATTCCCTGAGCTCAACCCTCTGCTACATTAAACTTGTCTTGAGTTCACACTCTGTGTTGATGCCTCTACTATGTACTATGTTTTCTCACTGCACAGAACTCCTGGAAAATTTTTTGCTCCTGTCAAGCTATGACTTTAACCAACCAACACTAGAAGCAGGTGTGGACTGGTGTTTCCTGCTGGGAATGGGTGCAAAAGTCACAGCATTCCCTATCCTCTGCCCTTCACCCAGACTGGCTGCTGCTAGTGGATATGCCAGGTGTGAGCAGGCAGGAGGAAAGTTAAAGACAGATAATTGGGCATCATTTGGGCTATCTGGAAGCAGACTTCCAGAGAGAGCAAGCAGGAGTGACAGCAGGGCTGAGAGAGAGGTGGCTGCCTGCAGCCAGGCTGGGGCACAGGATGTAGCTCAGGGTCTGCAGGCAGGGACTATACAGGGATCTGGTGTGTGCCCAGGGTTGGAAAAGACATGAAACTCAGAACAGTCATTGTATAATATGTGAATAAGGTGAAATGGATATGTGCCTTTTACCTGAATTCCAGTTTTGTTAGCCTTACTCATTCTACAGGTCACCTTATTCAATGGGATACCCCAGTGGCTTTTGGGATAGTTTTATCTTGATGCACACGTTAGGTCAGCTAGTTGAACTGGTGAAAAAATTACCAGCAGTATAGAGGGCAGTTCAGACAAGATGCAAAATCTCCATCCACAGGCTCCAGTCCCACCAGGAATGATGCCAAAGGAGCTTTTGGAGGGGAGGCAGCAGCTCCTTGTTTTGCTGGTCCAGGCTCTAGAGTGAGTGGGACAGGCTGCTGCCCTGTCCATGTGCAGGACAGGCAGCCTGCCTGTTTCTGCTGCTGGGCTGGCAAGCAAGGAAGCCATGAATGCAGTAACAAAGAGTGAACTGAGTGCTTTCAGTGCAGATATTCCTACAACTCTCTGAGGCTGACAACTAGGGTTGATCAAAGCAGTGATGTGAAAGGTGCTGCCATGTGCTATAGCTTCCCTGGTCTTTAGCCTTTCCTTTGCCTTGTCTTGAGACCATGGATCATTTGCAATGATGTAAATACAAGACCATGAGATGAGTCCTTTAGGGGCCTCTTTTTGGACTGGTGTTATTTAATATCTTCACTAATGACACAGATTAAAGGATTGAGTTTGTACAGCAAATCTGCAGATGATACCAAGCTGAGTGGTGCAGGTGACACTCCTGAGGGACAGGATGCCATCCAGAGGGATCTGGACAGCTCAAGAAGTGCTCCCTGGGAGTCTCCTGAGGTTTAACAAGGCCAAGTGCTGGTGCTGCACCTGGGTCAAGGCAATCCCTGGTGCCAGCCCAGGCTGGGGAGGAATAGATGGAGAGCAGCCCTGCCCAGAAGGATCTGGGAGTGCTGGGGGTGAGAGCTGGACATGAGCCATGGGCACTCCCAGCCCAGACAGCCAAGAGTGTCCTGGGCTGCACCCAGAGCCCCGTGGGCAGCAGGGGAGGGAGGGGATTCTGCCCCTCTGCCCCACTCTGCTGAGACCCCACCTGCAGAGCTGCCTCCAGCCCCGGGACCCAGCACAGGAAGGACATGGAGCTGCTGGGGACAGTCCAGAGGAGGGACAGCAAGGTGATCAGAGGGATGGAGGACCTCTGCTATGAGGAAAGGCTCAGGAAATGGGGATTGTTCAGCCTGGCGAAGAGAAAGCTTTGAGGTGACCTAACTGTGGCCTTCCAGTCTCTGAAAGGACTCCACAAGAAGGATGGAGAGGGACTTTTGTCAAGAGCATGGAGTGACAGGACAAGGGCAAATGGATTAAAACTGAAAGAAAGTAGGTTTAGATTAGATATTAGGAAGAAATTCTTTACTGTGAGGGTGGTGAGGCCCTGTCACAAGTTGCCCAGAGTAGTTGTGGATACCCCATGCCTGGAAGTGTTCAAGATCAGATTGGATGGGTTTGGAACATCTTGATCTGGTGGAAGGTGTCCCTGTCCATAGCAGATGATCTTTAAGGTCCCTTCCAAGCCAAGCCATTCCTTGATACTATAATTATTTGGTATGCTGTTAAAAAAGACATCTGGGTAGAGGAATTCCTGTAGGGAGTGAGCATTGCTGGGATATGCAAAAGCTGAGCAGCAGCATTGAGAATTGCAGTTCTGAGTGAATATACTTTAAATCAGAATTACAGTGGGAGTTGGACATCCTCTTTATTCCAGTTACCAGGATTTTCCATTTGCTTTCCCTGGGGCTGCACTACATCTATGTCTTACTCTATGTGGCAGACTTTCTTGGCAAAATATAATTCAGCATTATTTACATACAGAAGGTTTCTGGCATACTGCACTTTTTGAGAGTAGAGAGAGAAGAAACACAGCTAACTGCCATATTTCTTTAACAAATTATAAAGCATATTGTAGTTGGATGAGGTGAAATGGATCTGATTTTGAAGCAACTTAATTCTGATTGTTTCTGCAGCCCTTGAAACAATAGCTTAATCACATTTTTATCTAAACCTTCCAGTATTCTAGACTCACTTCAAATTTTATACTGAAACAGCATAAAAGCATGAGTTTGTCAACACTGTGCTTCAATTAGAAATGTCAAGATAAGAAACTGGTAGCAAGTTGTTTGTGATACTAAGGTTAGGTTGTTCTCCTCAGTGAATGTGATATCTCAGTACTGGTAACATTTAATTTAGATCTAATCCTTTCATTCAGTCGTATGAAAAAAATGTACTTAATTTACTAACACCTGTGAGGAAAAAAAAATACAAAATCATCTTTTGCTTTTCACTACCCTTTCAATACATTGATAATGCCAAAGTCATAGCAGCATTAGTTTAATTATATTCTTGTTAAACAATGTGCAACTAAAATGCTCAGAAGCTTTTTATAAAGTCATCATTGTTTCAAGTCAAAGTAAGCAACAAAGTGCATAGAAGAACAAACAGAGGAGAAGGGATGGGCTATTTTTTGATTTTTAAAAATTATCCAGTTTTATATATGTATCATTCTTCCACTTTTCCAGAAGTTGTGGAATCCATGGTTGATCAAGGTAAGGACATACCTTCAGTTTCACTCTTTTCAATAGCATGGAGATTGACTTTCTCAAGAATTCAGAATTTTTAATTCACCTTGCTGAGTAAGTGCCTGAGGGTATCTCCCTTGACAAAACACATCAATAGTTCAACTGGATTTCTACTGAAATAATTCTTGGATGAGATAAATCCTACATACTTAGTGAAATATTTCAAATGTAGGAAACTGGTTTTTCCTCATCTTTTCTAGCTGGAAAATTTTTGCAATGACAGCCATTGGATACCCAATTCTAAAGCAAAGTTCATTATACTTCCGCAGTGTCTTGAGAATTTTTTAAAGTTTGAAGTGATGGCTTCCTTTTGTTCAGGTTTTACAGAGTGGACATGATCAAAGTACTTCTATATGCTCCTTTCAATTTATCCTTAAATACTACATTTCAAATCATAGAACAATAAGCTTCAGTGTAAATATATTCAACTTGAGAGAGATGAATGCTGGACCTATATTGGGGTACTACTGAAAAAAAGAAGGATAAAAATAACAGCAGCACTATTGTAATGTCTATTCATTAACTCAGGAAATGCAAGACACAATTCAAAGAAAGTTAAACATTTTAATTAATTGTGATCACACAAGACAAAAATATCTGAACAGCCTTAACCCAGACGAGCCAAGAATATCCGAACCATGACATGGTTACAATTCTGATACTTTAGGATTTGTGAACCAGAATAGATGCAACTAATATTTTTCAGTAACTTCTCATGGGATTTCAAAATCCCATGGATCTTGAAGAAATGGGAAAAAGTGAGGGAAGAGTTTGAAGGCAGGTAAAAGTTTAAAAATAAGTATTTAATAATGGACTTGGAAAATTATTGGAACTGGGTGAGAATAGAAGGATAAAAGACTCACAGGCTGACATCAGAGATGTGGTGGCAGAAGATGCTTGGACAGATAAAACAAAGATGACAAGAGAATAGGGAGCAGCAGTGGATAGGACAGTAGAGACAAATCTGTTTAACTCACAGACTGCAATCTGTCAAGGGCCCTAATATTAACCACAAGAGTCTTTGAAGGCTTCTTCTGGCAATGAATCACTGTGACACTTCTTGGTAATGTGCACTTTATGCCTTCTAGCAACTGATCTGCATCAATTGATCAGTTCCCCACTGCCATGATTGGTCAGCCTGGTTGGAAAGCACCTCAGCTAAAAGCAGGGCCCTCAAAAAGCATGGCCAGAGCAAGGTGGCCATCAGTCTGACACTTGGTGCTGAAACTTCTCATCTGGATAGGCTCTCAATTTCCTAAAGAGACTGGAAATTAATGCTAGAAACAAATAGTACTGAGAAAAATGTGGTTTTGAAGCTTTTACAAGAATGTGTGTGTCAGCAGTTGATGTTGTGGGACTCAGACAACTTGGATGTTCAAACTTAGGGGGTTTTTATGTGCCCACGTAGAAGCCACCAGAGTGGGAAGGATTGTGAGAAAGGTATTCTGTACTCACCTCAGGACTCACATGCCCAAGTCCTGCAGATGTGCTGATGATCTAGACAGCCACTATTCAAACAAATACCATCATGCACCATGACCATATTAGATAAAAATAGTTAGATTTTTTTATCCAGTAATGTGGACATATTCCTGTGTTTTGCCAACATGTCTTTTGATCTCTGGTGGAAGCTGAGGAGATGCTGGACGCTCTCAGCGCTGTTTTGTTCATTGCCAGCCACTGGCTGCCCTCAGGTGCTCCTGATGGGGATATACACACCTTTTCCAAGTGGCACGTGGAGGTCATCACCAGCATTCACCTGCTGCTTGTGTTCAAGAAGGTAAGCTCCTAAGAGACAGCCAGCCAGTCTCGTGTGTCTGTGACCAGGAGCATGTTCCAAGCATCGTATGGCAATGTGGGAGAAAATTGTGGGCACTCCTTTGAATTTCCATTGTGCTGGAAATTACTATGCTTCAAAGGAAAAATATTTGCATCATTTTCTGAAACAAAATTCTTTTAAAAAAAACATATGAAAAAATGTGGGGCCCTTGAGATTTTGTCCCCCCATGATCTGTGCATGAAAGTTATCTCTAACTTAATTTTCATGTTTGCTGAGTTTTCTTGATGGTGGCATTCACATCCCCAAGATTCAAAAGGCAGGGCATTTTTTGATTATCTGATTGGGTGCTGAATTTTTAAAATTTCCAGATCCTATATATCCAAGGTATAAATACATTAACTATCATGGATAAAATGGCATTTCTGTAGTTGTGAGAGGTTTTAGGAAAGAATATATTATTTATGTTTAAAAAAAGAAAAGAACCATAAGGTTTGCCTTCCAGCTACATGTACCAGGATGTAAGAGTAAAAATTGGCTCAGCAAATACCAAAATAATAAATTATAATACCATAAATACAATAGTATTGATTAGAAATGCCTACCAAAATCAATGACTTCATATTGTCTTTCTTCTTCTGATGAGTGCTGGCAGCAGTCCCACCCACAGATACCATCTCAACCTGCAGCAAAATAGCAACAGCTGTTTCTCAATCCCATCTTCCTGTTGCTCAAGCACCACCACAAATGTGAGGTCTTCAATTCAACCATGAAACTGGGATTAAGGAGGAAAAGTAGATGTATTGTAAGTATAAAGATCCTTCAGAAAAATGCCTCTTGTCACTTATTTTTCTTAATGGAAACCAATTCCAAATCCCTTGAATTTGGCCAATTGCTCTGGTCAAAAGTGAGGCTGCTCCCTTGGCTGAAGCAAGTAAAAGTTTTGAAAAGAATTGCTATAGTTATAAAAATGTACAGATTTTTCTGAAGTACTCTTTTGCCTCCTGTCTTTCTGGTACATATGTCAGTAATTGAACTTTTCTCTCTGAAGAATTTAAAGCAGAAAACAAACTTAAACTCATGTTCACCATAATTTGACATTTCTGAGTTTACTGCTGCATGCAAATGAAGTGATTGACAAAATATTTGAGAATTATTATTTATTTACAGAAATTTTCCATACAGAAAAAAAAAGTGGTTAAATAAGAAGTTAATTCCCTTTTTCCTAATAGACTTTCATTTGAACTTACTGTTCAAATGTTTTCAATGCCAAATTGTCTTTTACAGCCACATGTATTTCTGCTCCCTTTAAAAATCACTTTTTTTTAATTTGCTAATCTGAGTATATTGCCAGTGTCTTTTGCAACTGTGTTCTATCTTTGGAGACACAGTTTTTTTCAGAAATTTTATTCAGAAATAAAAACATGTGCATACTACCAGTGATGGAAAAGAATTTCAACCCATTGTTACTTGCATTAAAACATAACTGTTCGTTTTATCTGCACACAAGTTTACTATGTTCTGTATGGTAGAGGCGAATGAACACTTATTTATTTATCTATTCACAGTGGTTAGTAAAGACAAAAGTGCTGCTTAGTAAAGACAAGTGAAAAGTGAAAAATAACATGTTCCTGGACCTTAGATTAGCATTACACTGGATTCATGGCCTAAATAGACCTTTCATTGGTTATGATGCTGGTTCTCTGGTGCACCATAAAACTCACATAAGGTGACCTTTATGCTATGGTGCACCTGAGATTATGCAGAGAAATACAAAGATATTTAACAGATTCATACTTTTATCAACTTGATAACTTCCATGAAGCCCATTAGCAACTTCAAACAACTCTTTGGAGAAAGATTAAAGCACATTAAGAAAACCCCTTCCAGAATATGAGAACAAGACATCCTTTAGGAAACTGAAATTTGTTTGGTGACACTGTGAGAGCAATGCAGGTAAGCATCCTCTCGAGCTCTGTCGAAGGTTACTGAGCTCGGCCACAGCTTTGCAGTCGCTTTGCAGACGCATCTCCATCAGTGCAATGGCTATCGAGGCATCGACTTTGAAACGTCAGTTGGAAATAGATGTACACACAGGCACACAGGCAAAGCCAGACTCATACACACATTCTCGGCGTCACAGGGCTGCGGCCGCGCTTCGGAGCAGCGGCCGGGAGCTCGCAGCGGAGCCCCGGGCGGAGCGAGAGGCAGCTCCCGGCCGGGCTAAGAGACGCGGGACGAGAAGAAGCAGAGAAAAGGGAAACATCCAGAGGAGAGCAGGGCGAGAACCCACTCAAGCGGACAGGCACTGATGACTAAGCTGCCCTGGCTGGTGCCCAGCTCAGCCGGCCTGAGAGGCGCGCTGTCCCGCGGCAGCCTTCCAGGGTTTCCCTCATGACTCATGCCGCAGGGAGCATTCCCCGAAAACGAGCACGCCCCCGGCCGGGGCTTCCGCAGAGGCTCCCGGGGCGCTTTCCGTGAAACACTACAGCAGGAGCGGGGAACAAACAGCTGGTGCCGAACGTGACAGAGGCGTCGGTGCCGGCCGGAGCCAGGCTCCGGGGAGTGCGGGAGGGAGCGGGGCCATGCCTCCTTTCGGCCCGGCACCCCGCCCGGGGCAGACTGGCCCCCGACGTGTCCCCCAGACGGACACCTGTGCCCGGGGCAGCCTGTCCCGCGGTGTTCCGCAGCCCGGTGCCCAGGGCACGGTGCAGCCCGCTGCCCTGTCAGCCAGGCTGGCCCCGCGGCCGGGCAGCGGCTCCTCGCCTGCGCTGCCTGAGCAAGCGAAGGGGCCCCACCGGGGAAGGGAGTTTGCAAGATAAAACTTTCACCTTCGAGATTAAACAATCCGCAACTGTAGACGGGGATGGAGAGACGAGCACTTGTGCACCACTGGCTCCCGGGCTAACGTGTTAAAATGATGCACTAGAGATGTCCCTGCAATCTCACAATGGAGGGTACGCACGCCGACCCCCGGGCAGACTCTCTGCAGGTGCCCAGAAGCATTTTCTTCTCGCCTCCACGAGAAAATCAGGTTTTACTGCAACAGTCCCCGCTGAAGTTGCACCCCACGTGGTTATGGGGAGGGCTACTCACACTTGTTTTAAGCAAGATTGTCCGTTGCAAAGCTTTTGTGTTTTCTTTTGTTTTGGTTGGGGTTTGGATGATGCCTTTGATTATTATTCGTTATCTCGGTTTTATTTTCGAATCAGTGACACAACTTCAAGACTGAGTAATAATTATTTACAGTTCTGGAAAGAGGTGCAAGAGACGTCCAAATGAGCCCCGGTTATGGAATTGGAAACCTTTATTTCCGTAGGCGTACAGGTACATATATGAAGCCAGCAACGATCTGAAGCCCGGGAGGAGAAAAACAACGTGTATAGATACCATGGATAATCACAACGGTAACCAGCCTGTTTCTCTAGTGCTTCTGAAGCACGGGCATCCCTCTCTTCAGCTGTCTTCCGTGCCTTGTCGGGTCACGTAGCGGTGCAGGATAATTAACCTTTGGCTTTTTCTTACACAGTCCTTTGTATCTTGATCATCTTTCTTCAAATCGCCTTCTTACCGCGGGGATCCACCTACAATTTCAGCCAATGTAACCACGGCAAGATACAAGAGGATCTACTAAACCTTTTGGATCCAGACACAATCTTTACACAAGAGGTTGGTGCTTGCCCTGGTGGCATCGGAGGGAAAATGTCGGGACGGCACTGCCTCCACCTTTTCACCCTTGACCACCGGCAGCTACTTTCTGAAAATCTCAGGTAGCAAGCCGGGAGTTGGCTAGTTTAGTAAACCGGTACCTGTGAAACCGGACTTTGAAGTTATGTCCAGCTCTCCTCCGGCGACCTTCCTAAAATGTGCTTCGCTGAAACTGGGACTGGCAGGGACGGAGAGCAGGAGCCCGGGCGGCCTCTGCCAGAGCTCTGCCCGACCCTTCCCAGCGCCTTGCAGACCCGTAGGACTGAAAGTCGCTTGTATAATGCTTCACTGACGCTGAAGATTGTGTCACGGTTGCAGAGGTGATAAGTGGTTTAGAAGCTACGCGGAGGGTTCACACGCGCAGCCGGCCCTTAGCGCAAAGATGAGGCAGTGTTTTTCGGGGAAAGCAGCCCTGCCGCTGATTCGGGCATCACAGCCCAGAGCTGCCCAGCAAGCCGAGAGCGGCTGCCCCGCACGGCAGCCGCCCGACTCCCGCAGCCGCCCGCACCTTGCGAGGCCCCGACAGGGCGGCGCGGAGTACAGGCAGCAGGCATGTCAAAAACGGGGTGCCAGGCAGGCTGGCAGCTGGCGAAGGCGACCCCGGGCGACGTGGCTTTAACGAGCATCCCCTCTTGTTGTTTCCTTCCAGGAGCTACGACTCGATTTTCACACCTGCGAGGACGCGCCCTCCGAGCCGGCGGGCAAGCAGCAGTCCGAGGTTCGCCCCGGTGCGCGCACTTCCCGGCGGCTAGGCGGCATTCCCTTCCCCGAGGAAAAAAAAAAAAAAAAAAAAAAAAAAAGAGGGAAGAAGGAAACAAGAAAGGGAGAAAGTGGTATGACGGAATGGGGGAAAAGAAAGGAGGAGAAGGGAAAACTGGTAAAAGAGAGGAGTGGGAGGATAGTTAGGGAGAGTGGAAGGCAAGAAAAGAAGGGAAAGAGTGGAGGAGGGGGCAAGTATGAGGAGCGAGAAGTGGTGGATGGGCAGACTCTTTTTAAGGATGCATAGGGAGACACTGAAGGAGTTCAGGGTCGTGACCGGCTGTCTGCTCGCAGGACTCCAGGCGGGCGGAGCGAGCGGGCCGGCTGCTGGAATGCTTCCTGCAGCGGGCGCGGGGATGCGGGGAGGAGCGGCCGGAGCTGTGGCGCATCACCTGGACCGTGCTGAAGCACCACTGTCCCGGCTTCTGCGCGTCACTGAAAGGTACGGGGACAGCGCGGAGGGACAGCCCCGCACACGGCGCCGCCGGGACGGCAACCCCAACCCCGTGCGACAAGAGCAAAGCCCGGGAGCTGATGGCGGTGTGGAGAAGCTACAGCAACTTGGGATAGGTGGCCTGGGGGTGGCTCGGCTTCTCATTCTGCCTCCTCCGCCGGACTTCACTTGCATTGTCCGCAGTGCAGTCATAGCAACAGAGTAATCCTGCGGGTTGGTACTTTTTTTAATATGCATAACTTATTAAAAAAAACCAACCAAACCCACATACAGAACCAACACTACCAGCACTACAAAAAAACTGGGAACAAACACCTCGGGAAGTTCAGAGGCTCCCGACGCGGGTATCCCACGGGATGCGCCATCGGAGGCAGGCTCGTCTCGCGCTCCGCTGCCGCCTCTGGGGCGCGGCCACCCGCAACCGGACCTGGTGCTTTGCGAGGGCAAAGGGGATAAAGAAATGAAGAATATAAGGGGATTCAAAAATGAAGAATAAAAGGAAAAAAAACCCGCGCAGTCGCGGCTGCGTGGAAGCGTTTGTAGCACAGCAGGCGGGCGACGGGACCGCGCGCGGCGTGCGCGAGGCGGGGCGGGGCGGGCGCGAGGCGGGGCGGGGCGGGCGCGAGGCGGGGCGGGGCGGGCGCGAG